>CM053265.1:34447872-34507872 GCA_028583415.1 Protea cynaroides
AATGTTTGTGTTTGGCTAGTGTATATGGTGCGGGTAGGGATGGTATCTGTAAGACCCGTGTCAAACTAACCCGGTCTTACCACCTTGAACCAGGTTCACCCATCATGGTCGAGGCAAATGGACCATGGGTGTGAAGGAGAGCGAGATCCCAGGTATCAAATCGACCCAAAAATACTTAAAATAGAGGAAGGGTCGCATACCCAGCTAAACAGGGTCGACCCTCCCAAATCAGAAACTCAGACCCTTAAAATTTGGGAGAGGGTCGGACAGTGTCAGACCACAGGGTCGACGGGATCATCGACCCTCTCATCGACCCTCACTTGCCGCCGAAACTGTAATTAGGAAACTTCCTAATTTTCGATTGGGATTGTTTCCAAATCTCAATGGGACTATTATAGGACATTCCTACTCTATTTAAAGGATGTCCCTAAGCTACTTTCACTCCTTTCACAACCCTAATTGAATTGAGAGAAAGAGAGAAGAAGGAAAAGAGGAAGAAAAGAGGCAAGGAAGAAGACTTAGCAAAAAGGAGAATAATTTTCAGAGAAAAGTAATCTTCTCAGGTATGGATATTAATTCCATGAGTTTATACAGACCTTAGGTTAGATATGGTTGAGTGTAGGATTTTGAAGAAACCCAAACCATCCATTCATGGTTAGGTTTTCATGGAAAACCCTAGGATAATGCATGAAAGCCATCTAGGAGGATGAATCATGGTTTCAGATCAAGGAATGAATGTTTAATGGAATGTGGAAGCAAGCCATAGGATCCCAAACATGAAGAATGAATTAAAAATTAGAAATTGGGCCAGAGTGCACCGAGGGTCGCACACAGGGTCGATAAACCCATCGACCCTAGGCACCCTGACCATCGACCCTCAGCATTCGGGAAGTTCAGACAGAGGGTAGGGTCGATAGACCCATCGAACCTATGTATCCTGAGCATCGACCCTCTGATCGACCCTCAGTTAACAGCATGGTTTTTAAATTCAGAATTAATTCTAATTAAATTCTATCGACTTTGTTAGGTTTGCTAGTACTATAATAACACTGTAGAGGTGATTTTAAAGCTTGGAAAAGTATCTTAGAGCAAACTAAGGTGAGGAACCTTAACTCCAAACTAAATCGGTTAATAATAAACTGTTTTCTAATTCTTGAGTCCTATGCCATGTTTGATTCTATGCAAATATGTTTGTAATGTGCATACAGCTTGCCATCCAATATTAAAATTACTTGTTCATGCATATTTACTTTATTGTTTATAACATGATGATGATGATGATTATAGGAATAGGCATGTGCTTGTATGTGTATGGTTGATGTACTTGATGCGAACGAGTATCAGGGGAGGTGTGATGAGAACGTCAATAAACGTTAACCTTTGGCGGGTCTCAGCACTTTAGCTCTATCTCTAACTCAAGTCTTGTGCATTGACATCGTCGTATCACCATTACCTTAGTAGAACTATTGTGTCGTAGGGTATCAGGGGAGGTGGTCTCAGTCCTTGAAGTCTCTGACTCTACTGGGGGGCCTTAGCTCTATCTCTATGGACATTCTGAGGGATGCTAGGGTGAGGCCTTGGATACACTGTTTGGCATTAGGATTGGTTAGTAGCGAGCCCAGTTTGCAAGCCCTCGCCAACAGGGGCTTACGTGTTGGTATAGCATTATATAGCAATAAACGTTAACCTTTGTTGTATAATGTTATGGTAGGGTGGATGGGGACGACGATAAACGTTAACCTTTGGGCGGACTTCCACACCCTGTATATAGAGGCGGTGTCAATAAACGTTAACCTTCGACCACCCAACCTTTTTATTGCGCATTGCAAACTATAAACCAGACCAAAGAGATAAATGAATGTGCATGCATATGTAATGTTGCATTGTTTTGGCTACTCACTGAGCCGTGTTGTGTGCTCACCCCTCGACGTCGAATATTTTTAGTTGATGATACAGGTTACACAGTTGAAGACTATATGAATGTTTCTACATACGGGATGGTAGCAGCAATGGACGCTGGAGCTCAAGATGATACACACGACTCCTCTTGCGAGTGCAACTCGTGTGTATTTGACTAGATATTTTTATAGGTTTCTTTATTGGATTTATAAGACATGTATTTGGTACTTAAATATTTATGTCTCAGTTAAACACATAATAATTTGCTATTATTTATGGATATCATTTTAGTTCTCAGTTCATTTATTTATAAGACTTTCGCTATTGTGTATTTACTCTGATTATGATGGTGAGTGTATGAAGGTTCAGGTAACGCGGGGATAGCCTATTTGAGATCCTGGTTGAACCGTTGGTTATTTAGCGGTTCATCACACCATTCTGAAATGTACGGAATTGGGGTGTTACAACTTGGTATCAGAGCATCTCAGGCCTTGCCTGCTGAACTATCATACATTCACAGTAATAGTGAACTGAGATAGGATAAAATAAAAATAGTAATATTAACACATTATATGCACAAGTGATGTTGAGACCAAATTTAAAAAGAGAATAATACATCTATTAAAAGGAAAAACAAGTTGACATACAATGAGAGCGAAACAAAGTGTAAATATATATCTAAAGCAGAGCACAAGTCCACAACCCGGACAGTTACTCGAAGTACGAGGAAAAACAAAAAGTACAATCGGGAAGCGGGAGGCGAAGGAGGAGGTGGAGCCTCACGATCTCCGTCGTAGTCCCCAAGATAGACTCTAGTCAACCGGGCTATCCGAGTCCGGGTCGTATGTAGACTAGGCGTGAGATCGGCTACTCTCCTATCGGTCGCATCTTTGGATCTCCATGAGCTCATCTATCCGCGCGTCAGATGTGTGCTGAGCAACCAACAGCTCATCCACTCTCATGCGTTGAGCATCTAGCAACTCCTCCATCCTCAGGTCCGATCTGCGCTGAGTCTCTCTAATCTCGTGCAACATATCCATCATATCAGAAGACGGATGCGAAGGACCAGCCTCATGAGAAGGACCGGGTCTCGGGTACGAGAATCTGCCGCATGCGAAGTACCAACTCCAGCCGCATGTGTAGGTTAAGGCGGGGGTATCGCGTTGACGTCCATGTACATACGATCATCATCGTCGACGGGATCCACCTGAGCTCTAGCGCAGCAGCAGTAGCCTCAGCATCAGCCACCTCAACCCGAGTGTGAGGGCGCACCATCGCGTTCCTCTCATCATTGCTAACCTGAGCGTCTCGAAGTCCCATCTTGCATATAGCCTCCCAATCTAGAGGCGACGAGAAGGTCTTCTCCCGAATCTTCTCATCAACTAGGTCAACCCCCAGACGAATCAATAGTGTGGTGATCATACGTCCATAGGGTAAATTACCCCTATGATCGGACAATGTAGCACCGATCATCGTCCGCATGATGATGTAAGGAAGACAGACGGGCTGATGAGTGCATATCCCGTAGATAAAAAATTGGGTCAAAGTTGAGACACCCTCTCATATTGCCCACTCTGCGGGATCAGGTTGTCTTTGAATGATCCCTACGAACACCCGTGGAGCCGGACGTAAGTAGCACGCCCTCATCCGCCGGCGATCGGGCTGTAATAACCGACTATCAATCTCGGCCCGCAACCACACCTCAATAAAGTCGTGCTCACCAAGGTGCACAGTACACCATAGGACCATCATAAGGAATGCCCAACAGGTCGGCCAGCCAGCCGATAATCAAAGGAAATCTGCACCCCCTTGACGTAGCTAGTGATGCACAACTCCCGACCAAGCTCCACATCGTTGTGGTTTCCCACAATCCGAAGGTTCTGATGAGAACCGGCGCACTAACTCTAGACGTGTGCATGCATCGTATGTGATGACAGGGAGCCACCCCATATCACCAAAAGCACTCTCTACATTGAACAAGGCTAGCTCAGCCCGGGTTCACCATACGACCCCCTTCCACTTTCTTGCCCGTATAGGAGGCATACCGTGCCTCGGCTTCATTGGAGAGGAAGCTGAGCGGATCACGAACTCTAGGTACTTTGGTACGAGCCATAGTATCTGCGAGATAAGAAAGAAAAAGGAAAACAAGGAGTTAATAGGATAAAAATTTAAAAATTGGGCATTATAACGACGTAAGTTGGTCAAAAGCCTCACTTTTCACCCATACAAGTGGGCAGGAGGACCTATGTAAGTTCCAACACATCATACAACAGTTAAACAGAAGGAAATTTTAACTGACAAGGTCCAATTTGAAGGAATTGCAAGAAATCAAATTTTTTTGACAAATTAGGGCAAAAAGAGAAAAAATTAAGTTTCTTGATAACCAACCGATGAAACTCAAAAATTTTTGAGGGCTTTCGTTCCTCAAGACACCAACAACAAAAGCCCCCAATAAAAATTGAATTTTTACGGTTGGAAAAAGTTTAATTTGAAAAATACAAGTTAAATGGGCAAAAACCTAGGAATGGAAACTTAAAAACAGGTAGAAATGGGAAAGCATACCTGTAGGGATGAAGTGGATGTCGAAACTCAGACTAAAATCGATCCACAACAGTGAAGTAGCCTCGTAGCAACTCCGGAGAGAAGAGGCGAGTCGAAACGGGAGGGAAATAATAGAAAATGACCCAAAATCGGACTTTAAAAATCTGATTTTTGGTCAAAGGGTCGGACAACTCGACCCGAGCCATCGACCCTCCGATCGACCCTCTAATCGACCCTCAGCTCTCGAAATCTAACAGAAAAACACAGGTTCGGACATTAAGGGTCTGACATACCATCGACCCTCACCATCGAACCTGTATAGAAAAGACAGTATTTTGTTTATAAAATGAGCTCGAATTGGAATTGATTATGGGTTAACGTGCCTACATGACATATACATGATTTCTCACCTATTTTGATGATTTTCAGGCACCACCAATCATCGAAAAGAAATATGTCTGGACGTAGAGTTACCCGACAGACCCGAAATACAGTCCCACCACCACCACCAATGGAGGAGACTAGTCAAGATAATAACCATGCACAGGGTAATCCAGAATCGGCAAACCCTACAAATTTGCCACCTCCACCACCGGAGCTAGCAACTGTGGTTATGAACCTAGCTCAGCAGCTACAGCAGATGCAACACGCACAAGCTCAAATGCAGGTTGCCATGGGGATTATGTATCAAGCCATCCGGGCTGCACCCATACACACCGGGCAAGCCGGTGCAGCCCGATGGGTAACCACCCAGCTCCTCGAGACACCGCAACAACCGGCTGCACCAATTCCAGTGCAGGTCCCAGAAGCAGCACAAGGGATGTACAACTAACCACCCCCTATGTTTGGGGCATACCAAAATCAACTGGATCACTCCCGGCTAGTGGAGAGATTTTTGAAAATAAACCGAGAGAATTCAACGGCAAGCCGTCGATCCCTTGTGGCCAGCACAATCGGATAGACGAGATGGAAAGGAATTTCCTTATGATGACTATCACCGAGGAAGAGAAAGTACTATGCGCCACCTTCATGCTCAAAGGCGATGCACACCATTGGTGGAAATCTATAAAGACGTACTTATTGACCAAGCACGCCCTACTGACATGGGCTATATATAAAGAAGTGTTCTTCGAGAAGTATTTCCCAAGAAGCTTCAAAGATTCAATGGAGAAAGAGTTCTTGAGTCCGTACCAGGGGCAGATGTCCGTAGACTCGTATCAACAGTGCTATGAAGAGCTGTTTTTCTTCGCACCGGCTAGTATGTAGGAAGAAGATACCAAAACCCGTAAGTTTGTCGCGGGACTAAGAGGAAGCATAAGAGAAAATGTTCTGGGCTTAGAGAAGAAAATCTACAACGAAGCTGTTCAGATTGCTCGAGTGATCGAATCGAGCCAGAAGGAGAGTTATTTCTCCCAGAACAGAGGCATCAAAAGATCAGCCGGAAACTCCTACAACGGAGGAAATAGTAGGACGTATAAACCTTTTCGTCCTCAGAATTTTGCTACTGCACCAAAGTCTACTTCTGCAGCTCAACCACAACCAAAGCCAAATTCTGAAGCCCCGAAGTGCTATAATCGCAACCAACCGAGGGCATATGGCAAGAGAATGCCCAAAACCCAAGAAGCGATTACATCAAGGATGGGTATATGCGGTTACATCGAGAGGATCTTGTCGCATCGCCCGATGTGGTCACAGGTATGACCGAAACTTTTAAGGTTATAATTACATTGATTGAGCATGTAGAGTAAGTAAAAACGAATCACAGGTATCGTACCTATCAATGGCATACCCGCCAGAGTACTCTTTGATTCCGGAGCTACTCATTCATTTAAATCTGTGTCGTTTGGAAAGAAGATCAATTTACCCATCAAAACATTAGACTACAAATCACTTGTACGGTCACCAATGGGATTAGAAGTGGAATTAGAGAAAGGTTATGGGCCATGTCCAGTTCTCATTGGCGAAAACCTTAGATGCAACTTTAATACAACTTGAGATGGCAGACTTTGACGTCATCTTGGGAATGGACTGGTTAGCTCGGCATTCAGCAAACCTATTATGCGCCAAAAAGAAGCTAACGTTCAAAGACAAAGAAGGAGCAGAATTCAGTTTCTTGGGAACCAAACTTCCCAGGAGACGCAAGCTCATAATCTCAGCATTAAAGGCTAAGAAGTGCCTTGAAAAGGGAGCCGTCGGATATCTAGTATCAGTGGTCGACCTAACCAAGGACGCGCCACGAATGGAAGATATTGATGTCGTGCGGGATTACCCAGATGTATTTCCGGAGGAACTACCCGGATTACCACCCGACCGAGCCATGGAGTTTGTAATAGACCTTCTACCCGGAGCCGCACCAGTATCAAAAGCACCTTATAGAATGGCTCCTACTGAACTGAAGGAATTAAAAGGTCAATTACAAAAACTGCTGGATAAGGGTTATATTAGACCCAGTATATCTCCATGGGGAGCACCGGTGTTGTTCGTAAAGAAGAAGGATGGTAGCGTTCGATTATGTATCGACTATCGAGAGTTGAATAAGCTGACAATCAAGAATCGATATCCGCTACCTCGGATCGATGACTTGTTCGATCGATTTACGGGGAGCAAAAGTATTTTCAAAGATCGATCTTCGATCGGGCTATCATCAATCGAAGATTAAAGAAGGTGACATTCGAAGACAGCCTTCAGGGACAAGATACGGACATTATGAATTCTTAGTAATGTCATTCGGATTAACTAATGCACCGGCAACGTTCATGGAACTTATGAACCGAGTTTTCCACGATATGTTGGACACGTCGGTGATAGTATTTATTGATGACATATTGGTATACTCCAAAGACAAGGAAACCCATGTCAAGAACCTAAACGCAGCCCTACAGCGTTTAAGGAAAGAGAAGTTATACGCCAAATTTTCAAAGTGTGAGTTTTGGCTAAGTGAAGTCGCCTTTCTAGGCCATGTAGTATCCCATTTGAAGGAATCAAAGTGGACCCCGAGTAAGATCGAGGCTATCATAAAGTGGGAAGCACCAAAGAGCGTTTCAAAAATTAGAAGTTTTCTGGGTCTAGCTGGTTATTATCGGAGATTCGTAGAAGACTATTCTCGGATTGCCGTACCTCTTACCAGTTTGACCAAGAAAGGTGAAAAATTTGTATGGACGGATGAGTGTGAAAAGAGTTTTCAAACACTGAAGACCAGATTGATATCTGCTCCGATTTTGACTATTCCTATCCTAGGATAGACGTTTACCTTATATACCAATGCGTCGGGATTGGGATTAGGATGTGTGCTTATGCAAGGAGAGCAAGTGATTGCCTATGCCTCGAGACAATTGAAGGTACATGAGAAAAATTATCCCACTCATGATTTGGAGTTAGCGACAGTAGTACATCTTGTCAAGATATGGAGACACTACCTATACGGAGAGAAATTCCGGATCAAGTCGGACCATAAAAGTCTTACTTATTTATTTAATCGAATGAGTTGAATATGAGACAAAGAAGATGACTGGAACTATCGAAAGACTATGATTGTGATATCCAGTATCATCCGAGAAAAGCGAACGTAGTAGCGGATGCATTGAGCGGAAAAGAAATGATGAAATCTCAAGGAGAAGTTAGCACGATCGCGGCAATGTGCACTACCGGAATGGTATTCAATCATGGCAACGAGCAGTATGTGATAGACACAACGGATGGATTAGCCAACCAAGGGTTTATTCATCGGTTTTCGAATATGTTCGTGGCATTGAGGATTATACCGGATATAGTGGATGAAGTGAAGATAGCTATCAAAGCAGATCCTTATCTGAGAACAAGACACAAATATATTGAGAAAGGTAGGACTAACCCTGAGTTCACCTTGGATGACCAGAAGATACTGAAATACAAAGGAAGAATATGTGTACCCGAAAGCGGAAAGTGTAGACATTAGACACCGACTCATGAAAGAAGCCCATACCACCATCTACTCGGTACATCTTGGAAGTACAAAGATGTATCATGACCTAAAGAAATTATACTTGGTGGAGGGGAATGAAAGCGGATGTAGCTAAGTTCGTGTCTCAATGCCTAAATTGTCGAAAGTAAAGGCTGAACGACAAAGACCCGCAGGATTACAGCAGCCGTTAACGGAACCAGCATGGAAATGGGACTCCATCACTATGGACTTCGTCACGGGACTACCACTGACTCCTCGAGTAGTAGACGCAGTTTGGGTGATTGTAGACCGTCGACAAAGACAGCTCGTTTCATACCTATACGACCTCGGTATACACTGGAAAGGTTAGCAAAGCTGTATGTGGATAACATTGTTCGCTTACACGGTGTACCGGAAAGCATTGTGTCGGATAGAGATCCACGATTTACTTCTAAATTTTGGGAAGGATTGCAAAAGGCTATGGGTACAACGTTGAAGTTCAAGATCTTGCATTCCACCCACAGACAGATGGATAGTCAGAGCGTACAATTCATATTCTAGAAGATATGCTACGAGCATGTGAAATTGATTTCAAGGGATCATGGGATGAAAGGTTACCATTGATCGAGTTCGCTTATAATAATAGCTATTAGGCTACTATACAGATGTCACCTTATGAAGCACTGTATGGCAGAAAGTGTCGAACTCCTTTGTTTTGGAATGAAATTGGAGAATGTAGTATTGTTGGACTAGAATTTGTTGAAGAGACTTGTCGAGTGGTCGACATTATCAAGGAAAGAGTAAAAACAGCTCAGAACCGTCAGAAGCAATATGCAGATACTCGACGAAGAGATCTAGAGTTTGCCGTAGGTGATAAAGTATTTCTGAAGGTATCG
Organism: Protea cynaroides; assembly: GCA_028583415.1. NCBI lineage: Eukaryota > Viridiplantae > Streptophyta > Magnoliopsida > Proteales > Proteaceae > Protea > Protea cynaroides. The sequence continues at coordinate 34,457,128 of CM053265.1, forward strand.
CCTATGCGAGGATTGAAGAGGTTCGGACAGAAAGGAAAACTAAGTCCAAGATATGTCGGGCCATATGAAATTCTAGCTAAGCATGGAAAAGTAGCTTATTAGTTAGCACTACCACCGTCTATGTCAAGCGTGCATGACGTATTTCACATTTCCTTACTGAAGAAGTATGTCAAAGACCCAACGCATGTTTTTATAGCGGATTTGCTGGAGTTGACTGATGATTTGACATTTGAAGTAACACCAACAGAATTCACTAGTCGAAAGGTTCAACGTCTACGCAACAGAGATATCTACTATGTTAAGGTCACATGGAAAAGTAGAGACATGGAAGAAGTTACATGGGAAGAAGAAAATGCTATGTAGAAGTAATACCCTCACTTATTTGATTCAGAAGGCACGTCCAATTTCGAGGACGAAATTTTTATAAGTTGGGGGGAGTTGTAAGACCCGTGTCAAACTAACCCGGTCTTGCCACCTTGAACCAGGTTCACCCATCATGGTCAAGGCAAATGGACCAAGGGCGAGAAGGAGAAAGAGATCCCAGGTATCAAATCGACCCAAAAATACTTAAAATAGAGGAAGGGTCGCATACCCAGCTAAACAGGGTCGACCCTCCCAAATCAGAAACTCAGACCCTTAAAATTTGGGAGAGGGTCGGACAGTGTCAGACCACAGGGTCGACGGGATCATCGACCCTCTCATCGACCCTCACTTGCCGCCGAAACTGTAATTAGGAAACTTCCTAATTTTCGATTGGGATTCTTTCCAAATCTCAATGGGACTATTATAGGACATTCCTACTCTATTTAAAGGACATCCCTAAGCCACTTTCACTCCTTTCACAACCCTAATTGAATTGAGAGAAAGAGAGAAAAAGGAAAAGAGGAAGAAAAGAGGCAAGGAAGAAGACTTAGCAAAAATGAGAAGAATTTTCAGAGAAAAGTAATCTTCTCAGGTATGGATATTAATTCCATGAGTTTCTATAGACCTTAGGTTAGATATGGTTGAGTGTAGGATTTCGGAGAAACCCAAACCATCCATTCATGGTTAGGTTTTCATGGAAAACCCTAGGATAATGCATGAAAGCCATCTAGGAGGATGAATCATGGTTTCAGACCATGGAATGAATGTTTAATGGAATGTGAAAGCAAGCCATAGGACCCCAAACATGAAGAATGAATTAAAAATTAGAAATTGGGCCAGAGTGCACCGAGGGTCGCATACAGGGTCGATAGACCCATCGACCCTAGGCACCTGACCATCGACCCTCAGCATTCGGGAAGTTCAGACAGAGGGTAGGGTCGATAGACCCATCGACCCTATGTATCCTGAGCATCGACCCTCTGATCGACCCTCAGTTAACAGCATGGTTTTTAAATTCGGAATTAATTCTAATTAAATTCTATCAACTTTGTTATGTTTGCTAGTACTATAATAACACTGTAGAGGTGATTTTAAAGCTTGGAAAAGTATCTTATTGCAAACTAAGGTGACGAACCTTAACTCCAAACTAAATCGGTTAATAATAAACTATTTTCTAATTCTTGAGTCCTATGCCATGTTTGATTCTATGCAAATATGTTTGTAATGTGCATACAGCATGCCATCCAATATTTCTATTACTTGTTCATGCATATTTACTTTATTGTTTATAACATGATGATGATGATGATGATAGGAATAGGCATGTGCTTGTATGTGTGTGGTTGATGTACTTGATGCGAGCGAGTATCAGGGGAGGTGTGATGAGAACGTCAATAAACGTTATCCTTTGGCGGGTCCAGCACTTTAGCTCTATCTCTAACTCAAGTCTTGTGCATTGACATCGTCGTATCGCCATTACCTTAGCAGAACTAATGTGTCGTAGGGTATCAGGGGAGGTGGTCTTGGTCCTTGTAGTCTCTGACTCTACCGGGGGGCCTTAGCTCTATCTCTATGGACATTCTGAGGGATGCTGGGGTGAGGCCTTGGATACACTGTTTGGCACTAGGATTGGTTAGTAGCGAGCCCAGTTTGCAAGCCCTCGCTAACAGGGGCTTACGTATTGGTATAGCATTATATAGCAATAAACGTTAACCTTTGTTGTATAATGTTATGGTAGGGTGGATGGGGACGACGATAAACGTTAACCTTCGGGCGGACTTCCACACCCTGTATATAGAGGCGGTGTCAATAAACGTTAACCTTTGACCACCCAACCTTTCTATTGCGCATTGCAAACTATAAACCAGACCAAAGAGATAAATGAATGTGCATGCATATGTAATGTTGCATTGTTTTGGCTACTCACTGAGCCGTGTTGTGTGCTCACCCCTCGACGTCGAATATTTTTAGTTGATGATGCAGGTTACACAGTTGAAGACTATATGAATGTTTCTACATATGGGACGGTAGCAGCAATGGACGCTGGAGCTGAAGATGATACACACGACTCCTCTTGCGAGTGCAACTCGTGTGTATTTGACTAGATATTTTTATAGGTTTCTTTATTGGATTTATAAGACATGTATTTGGTACATAAATATTTATGTCTCAGTTAAACACAGAATAATTTGCTATTATTTATGGATATCATTTTAGTTCTCAGTTCATTTATTTATAAAACTTCCGCTATTGTGTATTTACTCTGATTATGATGGTGAGTGTATGAAGGTTCAGGTAACGCGGGGATAGCCTATTTGAGATCCTGGTTGAACCGTTGGTTATTTAGCCGTTCCTCACACCATTCTGAAATGTGCAGAATTGGGGTGTGACAGTATCAACCGGTACAGCCATGATTGTTCTTCATGAGGTGTATATTGTGCCATGGTCTATTCAAGTCATGTCCACTAAGCAAGTGTTAGTGTGCTTGATGCGAGGGGAGCATCAGGGGGAGGACGTGGCATTGTGGTTCAGCCTAGTCACCAGACTCTAGCTCTATCTCTACTCAAGTCTTGTCTACTAACATCGTCGTATCACCATTACCTTAGCGGAACTAATATGTCATAGGGTATCAGGGGGGGACGTGGCATTGTGGTTCAGCCTGGTCACCAGACCCTAGCTCTATCTCTATGGATGTATTGAGGGATGCTGGGGTGAGGCCTTGGATACATTGTTTGACGTTAGGGTTGATTAGTTGTGAGCCCAGTTTGTAAGCCCTCGCCAACAGGGGCTTACGTGTTGGTATGGGCAACCGGTGCAGCCATGCCGTTTTCATGGGGTGTATATTGTCCATGGTGGGTGCATGTGGGGCGACGGTGCTGTTTTCATTGGGCATTTCCACACACTCGTGTATAGAGGTGCGGCGGCCACCTATCCTTTCTATAGCACATTGCAAACTTTAAACCAGACCAAAGATATGAATTAATTGTATGCATATGTATTGTTGCATTGTTTTGTTTGCTCACTGAGCCGTGATGTGTGCTCACCCTTTTGAATTCAAATACTTTTAGTTGATGATGCAGGTACCACCGTTGAAGATTACATGAACGCTCCTGTGTACGGGCATGTGGTGACAATGGAAGCTGAAGACATAGTGGATACGCATGACTCCTCTTGCAAGTGCAACTCATGCGTATTCGATTAGATTTTATTTTATTTATTTGGATTTAGTAAAGACATGTATTCGATATTTTATTTATGTCTCGGTTGGAACAACATAATTGGATATTTTATTTATGAGTATCACAGTTAGAATTTCTCAGTTCATTATCTGTAAGACTTCCGCTATTTATTTTATTACCTCTGATTAATGTGGAATGTGTTTTGGTTTATCATATGTGGGATAGCCTATTTTGAGATCCTGGTTGAACTGTTGGATTTATTGACGGTTCATCACACCATTTTGGTTAATCCAGAATTAGGGTGTGACAACTCGGTATCAGAGCTCTCGTAGGCCTTACCCATTAAACCTGAATACTTCCACTGGAGTCCATGAACTGAGTTAGGATAAATTAAAAGCTATAATACAAACAAACTATAAGCACCTGTGTTGGTTGAGACAGAAATTAAACAAGACGATAATGTACATATAAAAGGTGGAACCATATATATACACTCACCCAGAAAGAGAAGACCAAAAATTATTCTAATAAACAAACCATTTAGGGTATTATCTATAAGTTGGGTAGTTATCCAAGTATACAAGGATATAGTACAGTAGCAAGAAGGGAGCTTCTATAAAGCAGAAAATTGAATACCGAGTTGGTACTCACAAGATGTGAAACTCGATGTATGACAAAGGAAGGAGAAAATGGCGAGTAATGCCTAATTCCCCGCAAAGGTAAAGGGAAAGATCTCGGGCTAAATCCAACAGAGATAAGAGAATAATGGCCAAACATTAAGAATAAGAGCAACTATAAAGAAGCTTAAGCTATACTCTTGGGTGACGTGGAGACTCAAGGTGAGATCCACCACAAGCTGATCTATTTCCCACTAAGCAAGAAGAGGAGGTTGCAACTTGACCCCACCACTATCAGGGTCGAGAATGGATAATGAAAACTCATCTGAGTAGATAATAAGACTGTATCGAATTAAAAGAGTGAACAACTAGGCCGCTCCAGCCAACCACCTGGACTACCAATTACCTTGGTCACGGTTGTCATAAACTTGACCCAATAAAATACAAGAGCAACAACAGATGAGACCGACTATGCAAGTTGCTATGTGAATTACTACCCAAGATGTCGATGCCACATCAACACTTTCGAGTCAAACCATGTACGGTATCAATTGGTAGCATCACTGTACCCCAACACCTGTTAGCTATAACACAGTGCCTACCACTCAGCAAGTCCCAGTAATGCATACCCCAGTGCAAAAGTTTGGTGCACAACAAGTAGTATATCAAGGTGGTTAACCTTACCAGCCACCGATGTATGGGATAGTTGCAATGATCCAACCAAGGATTGAAGAATATTTTCTGAAGACGAAGCCTTAAACGTTTTCAGTAGAGGATCAAATCTAATTGTGGCCATATAACTGGATATGATTATATAGGATGCGGTGCATTATTGATTTACTCTTATGATTATAGAGGATGCACATACCAGATTTTAAATTCGCGTGTCTTGACAGGATACCTTCTTGATTTAACCTGTCAATTAGAGTTATAGATATTGTTTCTTTAGTATTAGTCCTGATTATACCAATCTGAACCATTCTCATGATCGACAACATGATCAGAGATACGAACTGAATGAATAGTTAAATGTTTAATCGTGTTGAGCGTACATCTTCTGATTTATACCTGATTTATTGATGTACGAAATCTTTCTCCTGATTTATACCTGATTTACTGATGTATGAAAGCTTCTCCAGATTTACTCTTGTAGTGCCTTGACCAATGGCATTATATACTTGGGAAAAATGGATGATTTCCCAGGGTCGGATACCCATCAACCCCCACCATCGACCCTGCATAGAAAAGACAGTATTTTTCACTGAATGATCTGAAAAATTTGAAAATACCATTGGTTTGTGTATCCAAATATGAGAATGAAGTATATATTGATTGCCTCATGTATTCTATGACTTTTCAGACACTACACCACCAGAATAGGAAATGGCTGGGCGAAGAGGGAACAGACGCGGACGTAACCAAATCCCACCACCACCGGGAGATGAAACCAATCATGAAATTCCTGAAGTACCAGAGAATCCAAACGTGGCACCGTCAGGAGCTAATGGTCAGGAAAATCCTACAAACTTGCCAGCCCCACCTATAGATTTAGTCACAATTGTAATGAACTTGGCACAACAACTACAACAAATACAACAGGTGCAAACTAATATGCAAGCTGCCATAGGCATGGTTTTTCTAGCTGCACATACGACACAGATGCCAGCAGGACAGGCAAGCACAATACCAGGGGGAAATAATGCAGTACCCCAGGCACCTCAAACACCAGTTATGCAAGCTCCAGTGCAAAACCCTGAAATAGCTCAAGGTGGTTATCAGTACCAACCACCTATGTATGGGGCCTATGCTCCGTATCCGCTGGACCGCTACAGACTGGTCGGGCATTTTCTTAAGATGAAGCCCAAAGAATTCGAAGGTAAGCCAGTAGATCCTTTGTGGCCGGCACACTGGATTGACGAAATGGAAAGAAATTTTATGATGATGATCGTAAATGAGGAGGAGAAAGTGTTGTGTGCCACATTTATGCTCAAGAGCGATGCACACCATTGGTGGAAGTCTACCAGGACATATCTATTAACCAAACACGCCCACTTGACCTGGGATATATACAAAGAGGCATTCTTTGAGAAATACTTCCCTAGAAGTTTCAGAGATTCTATGGAGAGAGAGTTCCTGAGTTTATATCAGGGGCAGATGACTGTCGATGCATATCAACAGCGTTATGAGGAGCTGTTTTTTTTTTCACCAATCAGTATGCAAGAGGAGGATACGAAAACCCGAAGGTTCGTCATGGGACTTAGGGGAAGCATACGCAAACATGTTTTGGGACTGGAGAAGAAAATCTACAATGAAGCTGTACAAATTGCTCGAGTGATAGAGTCGAGCCAGAAAGATAGCTATTTTACTCAAAATAGGGGAATAAAAAGGCCAAATGAAATTTTTTACAACGGAGGCAACACCAAGGTATTCCAACCCTTTCGTACCCAGGGTTTCAATGCTGCAACCAAAACCATTTCAGAAACTCCATGGCAACCAAAGCAAAATGGTGAGGGGATCAAATGTTTTAACTGCAACCAAGTAGGGCATGTCTCAAGAGAGTGTACTAAGCCCAGAAAGTAACTACAACAAGGAAGAGTTTATGCTATTTCAGCCAAGGATGCTGCCGCATCGTCTGATGTGGTCACAGGTATGACCTGAACCTATCATTTTATGTTACATTACATGAGCATGTAGACTAAATTAAAACAAATCACAGGTATCATACCTAGTAATGGCATTCCTGCCAAAGTGCTCTTTGATTATGGAGCTACTCATCCTTTTATATCTGTGTCATTTGGAAAGAAACTAAATATACCCCTTAAATCTTTAGATTACAAACTGCTTATATGATCGCCGATGGGAATTATGAAGTCCAAGGAAGGACCCAGTATAAATGCTACCTTATGTTTCACAACAATAGATTCAGATTTGGAAGGAGAGTAATACATAATAGAAACTCGTGATGATCCAATTAAGCGAGAATTTATGGATGAACTTATGGAGCAATAGTTCATCGATTGCGCTTGTGGCATTAAAGATCATCTCTGAATTGATGGATGAAGTAGAAGTAGTAATTTTGTTAGGTTTGTATATAGGAACGGTGTAAGCAGATTTAGAAAAGGAAAACCAAACCCTGACTTTTGTTTTGGGAATGGAATTGCAGTATTGTGAACTATGTCAATGATTTGCCACTGACTCCCAAATCGGTTGACATGGTTGGGTGATTGTTGATCGCCTTATGAAGATAGCTCAGTCCATTGCTATACGACCTCGGTATGCTTTGGAGCGGTTAACTAAGCTATAGGAGGATAATATTTCCAGATTGAATGGGGAGGATCTACAGAAGATAATGGGGACAAAGTCAAAGTTTAGTACTGCACTTTACCCCAAACCGATGGATAGTCGGGGCAGACTATACAGATCCTAGGAGATATGCCCTGAGCTTGTGAATTGAGTTCAAGGAGTTGGAGTTGAGAAGTTACCATGAATTGAAGATGCTACCAAGCTATCATGTAAATGTCACCCATATAGCATGGTACGATAGAAATGTCAAACCCCTCTGGTTTGGAGTAAAGTCGGTAAATGAAGAATTTTGAAACCTAAGGCTAATGAAGAAAACTATCGAGTGGCAGACAAGATCAAAGAAAAGGGGCAAGATAGCTCAAGTTGTCAGAGAGACACCAAGACCTTGAGTTTGCCATAAGTGACAAAGTGTTCTTGAAGATAACATTTATGCGTAGTTTGAAACGATTAGACAAGAAGGGAAAGTCATAATTTATATATGTGTTGGATCTTATAAACTTTGGGGAGACGTAGAAAAGTTGCATATCAATTAGCGTTACCGCTGTCCATGTCTAGTGTGCATGATGTATTTCGTATGTCACTATTGAAGAAGTACATTAAAGATCTATATTAAAGGTATTGACCACGGAATCACTAGATTAGATAGAATGTTTAACTATTGAAGTGGTACCAGCCTAGTTCACTATTGGGAAGGTACAATGTTTCTAAAGCCGGGATAATTATTATGTGAAGGTAACCTGGCAAAGACAATACGTGGAGAAGAGTGCATAGGAGGACGAAGATGAAATGCGGAAATAGAATTCCCACCAATTGACTTCGAAGCAAATTTAAAAATTTTGAGGACAAAATTTATTTTAAGGATGGGGGAGTTGTAAGATTCGTTCAAATTTTGAGGACAAAATTCATTTAAGGATGGGGGAGTTGTAAGATCCGTACTTTCAAATTTCAAGGACGAAATTTCTTTTAAGGGTAGTGGAGTTGTAAGACCCGCACGCCACGAACCCGGACTAACCTTACATTTCATGTCGGGACCCGTCTACATATCATGGTCGAGCCAAGTGGACCAAGTGTGTGAAGAAACCCAAGACCCAATATGAAAATTTACCCAAAAACAGTCAAAATGAGGGTAGGGTCGCAGGTTTTAACAGGTAGGTCCGACCCTCCCATCGACCCTCACCATCGACCCTCAACCATGGGTCGCAGGGTCTATGAGTTGTCCGACCCTCCCATCGACCCTCACCAATGACCCTCGGCATTCGGGAAAAACAGCACGAACCGAAAATTGATAAACCTTCCTAATTTCAATTAGAACCTTTCCTAAACTCAATGGGACTTATTTTGGGAGGTTTTGCCCTATAAATTGGACGTCCCTAAGCCTCTTTCACTCCTTTTACAACCCTAATTGGATTGAGAGAAAGAGAAGAAGAGAAGGAAAACTTGAAGAAAAGGCTAAGGAAGAAGAGGAAATTCAGAGGAACTCTAAATCTCAGCAAAACTAAGGTATGGATACGTTCCCCATGGTTTATTTAAGACTTTAGAACGGTTTATGAAGAGGGTATGACTTAGAAGAAACCCAAATCATCCATCCATGGTTTCGTTTCAATGGAAACCATGGAGGAGATCATTAAAAACCATGTAGGTGAATAAAGTATAGTTCTAAACCATAGAACATGTATAGAATGGATTGTGGAAGTAAGCCATAGGACCCAACCATGAAAGAGAGAACGAAATCTGATATTTTTGACTCAAACCATGGAGGGTCGCACCTAGGGTCGATGGCAGATCCGACCCTAGCATCGACCCTCAGTGTTCGGGAAGTTCAGATTAGGGGGAGGGTCACACCCAGGGTCGATCATGACTCCGACCCTAGCTCTGATCCTCAGTTAACAGAATGATTTTTAAATTCCAAATTAATTTTAATTAAATTCTATCGACTTTGTTAGGTCTTCTACCAATATAATAACATTATAAAGGTGATTCTAAAGCTTGGAAGAGGATCTATTAACAAGCTAAGGTGAGGGAACAAGACCTAAACTAACTGGTTAATAATAAACTGTTTTATTTCTTGAGTCCAATGCCATATTGATTCTATGCGTGTATGCTTGTATGTGCATTTAACATGTCATCTAATATTTCTATTATTTGTTCATGCATACTTACTTTATTGTTTATAACATGGTGATGATGATAATGATAGGAACAAACATGTGAATGTTTGTGTTTGGCTAGTGTATATGGTGCGGGTAGGGATGGTATCAACCGGTACAGCCATGACCGTTCTTCATGGGGTGTATATTGTGCCATGGTCTATTCAAGTCATGTCCACTAAGCAAGTGATAGTGTGCTTGATGCGAGGGGAGCATCAGGGGGAGGACGTGGCATTGTGGTTCAGCCTGGTCACCAGACTCTAGCTCTATCTCTACTCAAGTCTTGTCTACTATCATCGTCGTATCGCCATTACCTTAGCGGAACTAATATGTCGTAGGGTATGGGGGGGGGACGTGGCATTGTGGTTCAGCCTGGTCACCAGACCCTAGCTCTATCTCTATGGATGTATTGAGGGATGCTGGGGTGAGGCCTTGGATACATTGTTTGACATTAGGGTTGATTAGTTGCGAGCCCAGTTTGCAAGCCCTCGCCAACAGGGGCTTACGTGTTGGTATGGGCAACCGGTGCAGCCATGCCATTTTCATGGGGTGTATATTGTCCATGGTGGGTGCATGTGGGGCGACGGTGCCATTTTCATTGGGCATTTCCACACACTCGTGTATAAAGGTGCGGCGGCCACCTATCCTTTCTATAGCACATTGCAAACTTTAAACCAGACCAAAGACATGAATTGATTGCATGCATATGTATTGTTACATTGTTTTGTTTGCTCACTGAGCCGTGATGTGTGCTCACCCTTTCAAATTCAAATACTTTTAATTGATGATGCAGGTACCACCGTTGAAGATTACATGAACGCTCCTGTGTACGGGCATGTGGCGACAATGGAAGTCGAAGACATAGTGGATACGCATGACTCCTCTTGCGAGTGCAACTCATGCGTATTCAATTAGATTTTATTTTATTTATTTGGATTTAGTAAAGACATGTATTCGATATTTTATTTATGTCTCGGTTGAAACAACATAATTGGATATTTTATTTATGAGTATCACAGTTGGAATTTCTCAGTTCATTATCTGTAAGACTTCTGCTATTTATTTTATTACCTCTGATGAATGTGGAATGTGTTTTGGTTTATCATATGTGGGATAGCCTATTTTGAGATCCTGGTTGAACCGTTGGTTTATTGACGGTTCATCACCCCATTTTGGTTAGTCCAGAATTGGGGTGTGACAGGAGCGCTCTCTTCCCTCTGTAACAGAAAAGTTAAAAAGAAAAGCCTGATTGAGGGTGTTTAGAGCTTTCTTGATCTTGTTGAACTAAGGGTTTGACTTAGTAGGCTGAGTGCGCCCTATCGGGCACCTTGTCTTAGGAGCGTAGCCTTCCTTCAAGTTAAGGCGGAAGAGTCCACCGCCCACCACCTTCATGCCCTACCCCCGATCGAGTACTTCACCTGGTAGGCTGCTAGGGAAAGAAAGCTAGATAACAAGTATCTTCTGTTACGCTATTCTGAACCCAAGGCAAGCGGACCAGCAAGCTCTTCCCAGTCCCGTTCTTTTTCTTTCTTCAATAGGAAAAGGCCCGACTAAGAGGCTATCATCCGTCAACCTTTGTCCAAGCAACTTGCTTTGATCAGAAGCTTAGTTTGGATCGAAAATACACTTCCACTTAGTTATTTCTTGGCCTTTCACACTCTGACACTGTGATTACGATGGCAACTATAGAATGAAGGATCCGACAGGGAACCATTTCAATTTGAGAACCATGGTCTGTGAGATTCCCTCATCCTAGCGCCTTGTGGAACTCCTGTTAGGGGAATAGCCCCGCCTAGAATGAGGTGACCTTCGAAGAAAGACGAGATCCAATCGAGAGCTGAGAATCCCCCAACATCCGTATTACCAATCCTCCGAGGGGACATTTTAGGAATCGCACTTGAATCAAAAAAACTTTCGTCATCTTATTGTCACCTCTTATCCCATTGAGCATAAAGCTCCAACCTCGACAAACTAAGAATCTTAACTGAGCAGAATCTTGACCCTTTCTTGGAACGACTTCCTTGAAAGATGGGGTGCCATAACCATTTTCTTCCTGTTGGCCTCTCGACCGGCGGTCTGGTCCCATCCTTAGCCCGTAATCGCATTTCGAAGAATCGAGGAACTTCTTTAAAAAATCATCTTTATAAATAGACTCAATCTACCCCAACCACCACATTTAAAATAGACCCAGCTATCCCCAATACTCCACACCGGCAGAGACCCCGGATTTGGAATCATTGCTTGAATCCAGCCTACGAGTGGGAACTCACTCTAGTGGTACTCACATGATTTACACCGCGATAGACGCTTTCCATCGATAGAATAGACTCAAACCAAGCTAATCTCGAAACCATTAGCATTCCATACTTGAGGCAGGCAAGAGCTTATAGCAGGATCATCTTTCTCTTTCGATAGAGTTGTTGTAAATGAGAGCTTCAACTAATGGCATATAGAAAGGTGTCTGGTAATGGCATCTGGTAATGGCATATAGAAAGGTGTCTTCTTTGCCGCTCTTAAGTGAGAGGTCGGATTAATTTAGTCTCCTCGGGCCAAAAATCACTAAAGTCCATTTTCTTACAGGAATCGAGATATTTCATTGAAAAATTTAGGAAACCCGGGCCACAAATCAGTTGAATTACTTAATTGAAGCAAGCAATTATGCCTCCCTTTCCTATAAGCAACAGTCTCTCCCTACTTGTTCTCTTCAACTTCATAATGGATCTGATACCGACTTCGTCTCCTAGTAGGCACGGATCCTCGCCTTCTCAATTACGCTCACTTGAAGATAACAAAAGAGATACTGATCTAAAATACGCAATAGAAGTGGGGTAGACTTGCTTCAACCAACATGAACACTGAAGACCCTACTTCCCAAAAAAGTAGCATCGTGAGTCCCTAGTCAAGCTACCAGCGGGGGATCGGCTCATAGGCTTCACTTACCTCTTAGAGCCCCCAAGAAAGGCTTTCAAAAAAGATCTATCTATCCAGAAGTCATTTGACCCAAACGTCCAAATAATGTGCCAGGATGAGTGCTGATCTTCTAAGATGAGTTCCGCGGAGTAAGAAAGATCATGATCCCAAAAAGAGTAAGGCGATTCCCAGGCGAGGGGGAGTCTAGAGCCCTGTACCTGCTATGGCTTTCAGAAGGGAATCCTTTTGGTGACTTTAAGGTCGAACGAAAGCAAAGATTCGGGAAAGAACGTCTAGGAGTTTGAAAAGAAGGTGGAATAGAGGAGCGCGAAGAAGGCCTGGGAAGCTTTTTGCATCAAGGACCACACGCGGAGCATCCATGAAGAGAAAGATTCAGCCGTGCTCCTACAGGCCGTCATCCTTAGAGTGAAAGGCACTTTTGTGGGGCTTAAACCATGTCTCCTGAGAGAACTCAATACACATGGCACGATACAGACTTTTATGATATGACATAGGTCGAGGTCGAAATGGGGTGTATGTATTTCGCTCCTCACCATCTATGTATTGCACTCCTCGCGGTAAGCTGCCTTGTCCCCCCTCAACTATAAAAAAGATAAACATACCATGGACTCTGGCCGGCTGGCCTTCGTCCCTGTGCAATTCACCTCTGCTGTAGCAGTAAGGAACCACCACGTCATTCTAGCTCTGAGGCAGAATTGGCATCGTGCTACCAGAGGAAAGCGAATGTACGAGAGTAGCTTCCAACCCCTGCTTAGAAAGCGAAAGGAAAGGAAAGAGAAGGGCATATAGAAGAAGGGAATGAGATGAAAGTACGAAAATACTGACATGAGCCCGTACAAACAAGCTCTCAGGCAGAATTGGAAATAGGCCCACCCTTGAATGTCAACTGTTCGGAAGAACAGATATAAGAAAGCCGATCAACAGTGAGATAAACTACCTCTGGTCGCCTCTCTTAGTCTTTGAATAGAGCCGCAAACCCGATGTTGCTGTGCTGGAATGATCTTGCCGTGCCGCTATTACCCTCTATGAAGAGAGTAGATGTGAATGAAAACCGAAAGAAAGGTAATGGGATACTCCATCTCTACAAATTACTGACGCCTACCAAAGGAAGAATGGACTGAAGCTCCACCCCTACATACCTCATAAACGTTTGAATGAAAAGAATGGATTAAGGTGATAGAGTGTTATCAGGAGACGCTAGGCTTTGAAATTTCTCAAATGTTTCTTCTTTTTTTTCATAACACTCATCAAGTTCTTGTTTGATCTGCCGCTGTTAGAACACCACAATATTTGTCCTTTTGGAGTTAATGCTCTCAATGGTGAATCGATCATTCGCTATCCATTGAGTTATGAGAGGACGGAATGGAAGAAAAGTAATGAAACCTGCGATGGCTACTAAATAACCTCCATTTACTTTCTCAATAATAAAGCCTTTTACCTATGTATTCGTTTGCCAAATCTTGTTCAGTTCCATCCAAGCTCAGTTTTGTCTGAATCTTCGTGGAAGTAGAAGAAGCGGTTCACCAGCTACTACATCTATGGATCCCACCAAATCATTAAACCTAGCGGCTGCTCGCTCTTTGATCAGTGATTCACCGGCCACTAGATTGATGAAGAATCTCTCCAAAATATGCTCTTTGATCAGTGGTTCACCAGCCACTACATCCAGGGATCCCACCTTATTCTCAAACCTGGTGGCTCGGTTGATTGGCACTCCTATAGGCTCATCTTGAATACAAATTCTAGGGGTCCCAGGTCCTGCATCCACCAAGAACATTTCTTCCCTTAAGCATAAAACTACAGATTTTGAGGCGTTTCCACTACATAAGAAAAAACTGGAATTAGATCTTGGAAATGATCGACTCAAATAGATGCTCATAATAATAATACGCTTTTTTCCTCCTCTTCCTATTGATCAGAAGCATCTAGTAAGAAAACCAAAACTCAATAGGGGCGTTAGCGATGGTGGTCGTAGATCAGCTTACTAAAATAGGGGCTCCCTCCGTTGCTTGCTTGTTCTGGTGATCGTGGACCACCAACATGGTGGAAGGACTTTCTTCTTTGCTGCTTAGCCCCAACGACAAATGAACCTATGGCCGGGGCATTTTCGGGGAGTAGCCCGCTTCCTTCTTACTTAAGTGATGTGAAAGAGGTGCTATATGAAAATCAACACCTTTTCTCGATTGGAATACGGATGAGATCATAGACGCCATCATTGGGGCAAATGATGCAATAGCTTCGGTTAGAACAAAGCCCAAAATAGATAACCAAATGATTGTTTAGCCAATGATGGATTTTGCACCACGGAATGGATCGAGGAACTAAGGACGTTTCCAATACTGACAGCAGCTCCCGCTGAAGCAATTGTAGCACCTCCGGCACCTATTGACTTTGTACCTTCTAACATATTTGGATTCAAATTCTCGTTATGCTTTCCTTTGCGATTCCCTGGATTCCTCGTCAATTCTTCCCCATGTTCTTTTTCTTTTATCTGGAGCATCTCACTTTGAATGAAATGCATTCTTTTCGATACAGTACGGTACACTGAACACCAACTCAATCTCACTAAAATAGGTTTCACATGGTTCGTATCAACTTGTTGGACCGCTACTCAAACCCGGAGTGATGGGTGGGGAAGGAAGATGAGGGTTAACTTTAATGGAGAAAGAAAGCACTCGATTATCAGTTATCTACCGGGACAAAGAAGATGATTACTAGCAGAGATAGCAATTCGAACCTTATAGTATTCCTACAGTGAGAGAGACTTTCCGTAAGACCCGGGTCAATCTAACCCGGTCTTACCATCTTGAACCAGGTTTACCCATCATGGTCGAGTCAAATGGACCAAGGGCGTGAAGGAGATCGAGATCCCAGGTATCAAATCGACCCAAAAACACTTAAAATAGGGGAAGGGTCGCATACCCCAGCTAAGCAGGGTCGGACCTCCCAAAGCAGAAAGTCAGACCCTCAGTTTTGAAGGGAGGGTCAGACAGCTTAGGACCCTAGGGTCGACGGGATCATCGACCCTCCCATCGACCCTAGGTTGCCGTAAGAAAATAAAATTAGGAAATTTCCTAATTTTCGATTGGGATTCTTTCCTAATCTCAAAGGGACTTATTTTAGGATGTTCCTACTCTATTTAAAGGACGTCCCTAAGCCACTTTCACTCCTTTCACAACCCTAATTGAATTGAGAGAAAGAGAGGAGAAGGAAAAGAGGAAGAAGAAAGGCAATGAAGAGAACTTAGCAAAAAGGAGAAGAATTTCAGAGAAAAAGTAATCTTCTCAGGTATGGATACTAATTCCATGAGTTTCTACAGACCTTAGGTTAGTTATTGTTGAGAGTGTGATCTCGGAGAAACCCAAACCATCAATCTATGGTTAGGTTTTCATGAAAAACCATAGGAGAATGCGTGAAAACTATTTATATGGATTATACAAGGTTCTAGACCATGGAATGAATGTTTAATGGAATGTAGAAGCAAGCCAAAGGACCCCAAACACGAAGAATGGATCAAAGAGAGGGAATTGGACCAAAGTGCACAGAGGGTCGCACCGAGGGTCGATGACCATCCGACCCTAGGTGTTCCTGACTATCGACCCTCAGTGTTCGGGAAGTTCAGAATCTGGGGAGGGTCGCACCCAGGGTCAATCATGACTCCGACCCTACCTCCGACCCTCAGTTAACAGCATGGTTTTTAAATTCTAAATAAATTTTAATTAAATTCTATCGACTTTGTTAGGTCTTCTAGCAATACAATAACAATATAAAGGTGATTATAAAGCTTGGAAAAGTATCTATTAGCAAGCTAAGGTGAGGAACCAGAACTCCAAATTAAATTGGTTAATAAGAAAAACTGTTTTCTATTTTCTTGAGTCCTATGCCATGCTTGATTCTATGCGAATATGTTTGTAATGTGCATACAACATGCCATCCAATATTTCTATTAATTGTTCATGCATATTTATTTTATTGTTTATAACATGATGATGATGATGATGATGATAGGAATAGGCATGTGCTTGTATGTGTGTGGTTGATGTACTTGATGCGAGCGAGTATCAGGGGGGTGTGATGAGAACGTCAATAAACGTTAACCTTTGGCGGGTCTCAGCACTCTAGCTCTATCTCTAACTCAAGTCTTGTGCATTGGCATCGTCATATCGCCATTACTTTAGCAGAACTATTATGTCGTAGAGTATCAGGGGAGGTGGTCTCGGTCCTTGTAGTCTCTGACTCTACCGGGGGGCCTTAGCTCTATCTCTATGGACATTCTGAGGGATGCTGGGGTGAGGCCTTGGATACACTTTTTGGCGTTAGGATTGGTTAGTTGCGAGCCCAGTTTGCAGCCCTCGCTAATAGGGGCTTACGTGTTGGTATGGCACTATATAGCAATAAACGTAACCTTTGTTATATAATGTTCATGATTGGGTGCATGTGAGTTGACGATAAACGTGTTCTTCGGGTAACGTCACACACTCGTGTATAAAGGCGGGGTCAATAAACGAGAACTTTGGCTACCTAAACCTTTCTATTGCATTCTGCAAACTTTAAACCAGACCAAAGATATAAATTGATTTGCATGCATATGTACTGTTGCATTGTTTTGGCTACTCATTGAGCCGTGATGTGCGCTCACCCCTCGACGTCGAATATTTTTAGTTGATGATGCAGGTTATACCGTTGAAGACTATGTGAATGCGTCTGCGTACGGGAACGTGGCAGCAATGGAAGCTGAAGCTGAAGTGGATACACACGACTCCTCTTGCGAGTGCAACTCGTGTGTATTTGATTAGATATTTTATAGGTTTCTTTATTGGATTTATTAAGACATGTATTTGGTACTTAAATATTTATGTCTCAGTTGAAAATAGAATAATTTACTATTAAATTATTAATATCATCTTAGTTTCTCAGTTCATGTTATTATAAGACTTCCACTATTGTGTATTTACTCTGATTATGATTACGGATATGTGTAAGTTTAGATAACGCGGGGATAGCCTATTTGAGATCCTGGTTGAACCGTTGGTTTATTAACGGTTCATCACATCATTCTGAATAGTGCAGAATTGGGGTGTGACACTTCCCGTGTCCTACTTCCTTTGAATGAACACAAACCAATCATGTAATCATCTATACATATGTCATTATTGGAACATGATCCGATCTTCGAGAAGTAGTGCTATGATGCTTCCATCCCTCTTTCTCCTTAGGAGAAAGAGAGGTACCCGTCCCTCGACGAGAAGTCTTTAGGAGACCTGTTACCGTGCTACTCTTCACTGGTTAGAGATCTAACTTCATGGGTGACAGCCAGGGAAAATCCTCTCATCAACGGGACGGACACAAAGAGGTTGTTTGTAACTCCTAGAAAAAGTGTGGAGAATGATAGAACGGAGAAAGAAAGAATCATGCGCAACAGGCTTCTGCTAGGCAATAGGACGTCACTCTGACTGACTGACTAAGGATTTTCAGGGAGCTCGGAGCCTGATGCCCCTCGCCGTCTTGGCAAGGTTTGGCAATGAGACTCAGTTTTACATCCATCGAAAGCGGAGAGACCGAAGGCTGGTTGTAAATCAGCAGCATCCATTCTTTCGTAGTCTTGTTTGGTAGTAGGAAAGCGTAACCTAAGCGCAACAACGAGCTTCCGCCAGACAATTGGACCGCTCACTACTGGGACTATTACTGGGAGACTGATCATCCAGAGGTGCGTCAGCGGCTATACTATAGAGTTTCGGTTTCTTCACTTCACAGGGGGGCTGGGCTATTCATTACCGAGCTACTCTACGTATTGGTAGGACTATAACCCTATCTTAGAAATCCCCTCTTCATCGGGTCAGGCTTCTAACGAAGCCCCTCGTTCTGCCTTCCTGGAAAAATGTAGTGTCCTATTCTGCCGCTTCGGGTGCCTCAGCTGCTTTGTATGATTCATATGAAGCAATCGGATGCGTCTACCTCTGCGTATTCGTATGCTTATGCCTCTTCAGCTTAGGAGGCTTGCCCGGCTTCGTCCTATGAGGCTGTAGTTGCACTTTCTTGTGCTCTATCCCCCTTACCTGTTGAGTTTTGAGTCGAAACAAAAACCTCTGTCCCTTACAACTCTTTTCCTACCCACCGCCCTTGTTTCAAAGCTAGCTTCAAGTTCTAGGGACGGAGTCGAAGATCAATCCTCAGGCTTTATTGAAAGTGACTTCGCATTGGTTGTCTTATGGTAGCCATACCAACAAGGTCTCGTGAAGAGCCAGATCCGTAACACTCACAATACACGGCTCAATTAGCACTAACTACTTAAAATGAAAAGGAATTCGCTCCAAAGAAAAGACGCTTTTAATCGCTCTGCAGGGACGATCTGGTCGAGATGTGGTGTCAAATCACTTCGATGAGGGATCGCTATGCCACCTGTCCTTATACTGGGCATACTCTGTTGCTAAGCTCACAGTAGGTCAGAGAGGCAGCTTGCTCGCTTCCTTTCATGGAAATAGGCTCTTTATTTCCCTCTTCCCTTCTTCAGCCAAAAAAGCCTTGTTATTCGTTATCGCTTCTTCTTTCTCTTCAGATTTGGAATCAATCTCTCTAGACCCAGCTTGAAGATCTAAGTTTTTTCTAGTCTAGTAACCTCTTTCTCTTAAGGATAACCCGATGGAACGAGGTCTCTACGCCTGTGACCTGAACTGCTCGCTCAATGCGCGTTAGATGCTCCTATATTGCGCTTCCTTCTATAAATATAACATTTTTATGTTTTTCGCACAGCAGGAGATCGAAAGCACGAGTTCGACCTCGATGTAGTGAGTTCTGAGACGGGTAGGTAATTGAATAGTACATTCCCAAAAACTTTCTATCCATTGGCAACTCAGAGCAGAGGAAGAGGGTAGGAGGTGACCTAGAATAGGGCTGATCCAGGTTGTTTTTTCCTTTTGTGCTTAGTGCTTGGTAGGAGCTGAGCATACGCTAGAATCACGCGCAACGAAGCGGTCGAGGGGCAGGGAGGGAGCCGCTAGGTATGTTTGATTATATTGTTTAGCAGCTGGGTCTTTCTACAGATAGTTAACGCTATTCTCTTAACGCTTTTCTAAAGCTATTTCTATAGCTATTTCCTTCTTCCTTCCCCACCCGAACCAACCCACCTTGCTCAAAGATTGAAGTTTCGCAGCATTGATTTCTTTGCATTCTCGGAACCAACACCAGACACTTAACACCAACCCAAGCGAGATGAACGACTGGTTTGCTATGAGACCCACCGCCCTTGGTTGGCTACTGTACTGGTTCACATCATTCCCTTCCCCTCTTTGGTTGGTAATACAACCGAAATAAGGCGAGGCGAGACCGGAGTCCATAGTGGACTCTCTTCATTCGTTGTGGTAACACAGAGTGAGATGAGAAGAGTATCATGACAAACTTTTCGAGCTTTCAATTTCTTAGTATAATCGAAAGGCTTGGGCTGCGCTCGTGGCGGCGTGCCTTGGAAAGCACGCGGTGCATAGTTGGGCTTCTAAACAAGGTCCAGCTGTGCCTCTCTGGTTGCCTCACGAAGGAGTATTGTATTGGGATATACATTGTGGCAAAGTGGATTAGGATGATGTCACGGAAAGCAGGATTGCTTTCAACCGCGTTATATTTAAAATGTTGCGCGGTAGCCTTAATGCGAGTACGGGCGGGCAGCTTTGAGTTGCATATGCCTTTGCCGCATCCGATATCCCTAACCAGAGGCGATCGGCAGTGAGGGTGATTCCGGCGTTTCATCGCCGGCTCATTCGTATGGGAGGTCGGCGATAGACTGGTGAGATTCTATCTCTCGGTCTTCTCGTTGGGGAAGCTGGTGGTTGTTGCCAAGCGCAATGACTATCAATATGCTTCTATTGTTGGATCCTTCTCAAAAGAATGGACCGAAGCTTGTCTTCGGGCCCGGTACTCTCTTTCGTCGGTATGCCCCTTGGACATTCGAGATTCCCATGAATCTCGGGTTCAAGTGGTTACCTCTTTGGTCAGCTGGCGCGGTGTCTGGAAGGTGTGGTGGCCTTGCAGGCCGGACCCCCTTTCACACGTGCCTATGGGAGCTCTATGCTATCGCCTTCTGGCGGTTTCTTGTGGGCTGTCATAACTTGTATCGTCCATGGGTCCAGTACCCAGGTTCCGACAAACGAGTGCTGGCTAAGACCGAGTGGTTTCACCGCTTGGGCGAAAGTTATCCTTTCCTCTATGTCTATCCCCTTTTCCGCGTATTCGCAAGTCCATACACTATTTATGCGGAGGGTGTTGACCACCCGATACCGCAAGTGACGGAGAAGAAAGCGGTGGCTTTCTTGGACACCTTGCTGTACGAGGTTTTCCTCAAGCTGCACCCTCGGGTGCTTAGCTTGTGGAAAACCTCGGTAGGTTAAATCAGGGTGATCTAAGCTTGGGTGAACTGATTTCTGATCAGTTCCCCTTGGGACGGTTAGGCTTCAAGCAGGAGGGAGCAGGTAAAGTATCTTCGCTATACCGAACGCCTTTAAACAGGCTCTAATAAGGCCGGCTCATGACTGGTGTATGGAGGTTCTGCGGCGAATTCCCACTGATGGGACATTTAATCAAACCGCTCCCCTCGCCCGGTTATCCCGGTTTTTCCACCTTTTCTCTTTTGATTTGTCGGCGGCGACCGATGGGTTTCCGCTGCCATTTCAGGAGACGGTGGTCAAGAGCTTGTTCGGTCGCGAAGTCTCTTTAGCTTGGGTCTTTAGTGGGCTTGGTAGAAATTTGTTTCAGGCTCCTAGTGACTCAAGAAAGGGAACCAAGACTGTCTGCTTTAATAGCGGGCAGCCTAACGGCCGCCCTCTCGTCTTGGCCTTTGTTTTCTCTCTGTCACCATTTTCTTGTGTGGTGTGCAGCTGAGGTGGTGGCCACCTCCCGGTCGTCCGTTTTCTAGACTACGCTCTTCTCGGTGACGATATTGTCATTGGGGATCAGAAAGTAGCTCTGCCTTACAAACAGTGGTTAGCTGATCTGGGAGTCAGTGTCTCGATGCCGAAGTAACTGGTCTCATATATCGGCGCCTTGGAATTCGCTAAGAAATTCCGTGTTAAGGGCGTTGATCTCTCTCCTATCAATATCAAAATGATAAGAGCTGCTACCCACGCTGTTGGGTCAGTAAGCTATGTTGCCGAAGCCACGATGCCACTCTTGTATATGATGGAACCCCAAAAAGCGGGGGCTGGTTCCATTCCATGACGCTCCGGAGTCATCGACCTCCATTTTCCACCTGATGGGAGATTCCCGGGGGAACCATCGTCCCGATATGCTCATACGGCACCTCCGACCTTACCTGATCTGAATCAGCCGATTCTAGAGGGCGACCCCGATTACGAGGCTGATTCTACTCTCGTCGATCAGCCACTCGATCTTCGGAATGAAAAGGATCCCCGAGTTATCTACTTTTTTTTTTATAAAAAAACGGTCCGGGAGTGTTTTCAGAGAAGGGGGGAGTTGGCCGATATCATTAAACCAACTATCGAAAGAGCGGAAAGTGCCTTTCCGGCTGCGCGGAATCGTTTTAGCCCGAACGATTTAATCTTCCAAGTAGTGGCTGAGCTTGGAAATGAACAAGCCAAAAGGGGAACGGCCCTGCGCCTACACTTCCGGAGGTCAAGTCCTTAAAGCGCTGGTTTGGATTGGCCTGTAAGTCAGTCAAATCAGGAACGGGGCTGGACATCGACGGAAAGGTCTACAACCTCATCAAGGCCCTAAATGATGAACAATAAATGGGGGGAGGCCTCCCGGTAAGAAGAGTGGTAAGCTATAATCAACCTAAGTAACAAAAATACTAACACTAACTCCCGGTCTGTTCCGTCAATCAATCAACATTCGTTTTCTTTGCTTTGCGATCGGACGGCGTCTTGTCTTTGAGGCAATGGTCTTGCAGATCCTCTTCGATCTCCCAAGACAGCATTCCGCTTCCTCTTTCTTTCCGGATTAGGAAGTAGAGTGCTGCCGGAAGTGAACTCCTCTTCCCCCGGCCTTAGGAATCCCGAAGGACTACCGAAGGAGTACTGAAGTGGAAGGCAGGGTTTTCTCCGAAAACTTAACACTCGATGTCAGTGGTAAATAAATAACGTTTAATCCGGCCCCAGCAATAGTCATTCCTTTACCGAGGGTGGTGGGTGGGAATAGATCGTAGGGCTTAGCGCCACCTCGTATAGACAAGTAAGGTAAGGGTATCTGTCGTTTTCGGTCAAAGCGAGGGTCCAAAAAAAGTCAACGTCAAAGTAGGAGTGTATGGTATAGTTGTTCAATATGGGGTATGTTATCTTGGTGTATGTGTAGTAGTAGCTTTGGCTAGCTATTTCCCGAAGGGTTAGCGAGCTGATCTACGACCACCCTCGGGTGAGCGTTCTTAGTACTGATTGAAAGCCGGGGATGATGATTCAATGCTGGAGAACTCTTCGCTTCGTAAGGAGAGGCCTTTGCGGATTGAGTGAGGGGGTCGATTCGATCTGTTTACATATGAGATATGTGAGGTACGGTAAAAGGAAGGGATGATGTGTCTGTCTTTTCGAATAAGATGGAGAGCAGGGCCTGAAAGGGGTAAATACAAGATACAAGTGGAGCGCCGCTTGAAGGAAGTGATATCTGTGTTTTCAAATGAGATGTGGGTGAAAGCGAGAGATGGATTCAAAGTCAAAGCATGGTAGCAAAGCGAGGGTGGTCGTAGATCAGGTGAAATATGATATGGGGAGATATGGGATACAGCTAATGTCGATAAGGAAGGGAGGGTGATTTCAACTATTCGCCAAAGGTTTAGAAAAGAAAAGGGCTTAGCGCCAGAAAACAAGCTAGCCAAGATTGGTAAGTCTAGAACAGAATCAAGAGGGCCGGTGGACAAGTATAGGACTCTCGGTTTGGCTCGTTCGGTAGGGTCGGGTCAGTCCCTCGGTTCGACCCGGCTAAGTATTTACTTAGTGAGCCAGTGCGCGCAGGTGGGCATTGCTTGCTTGTCGAAGGGCAATGTCGTACTTATGGTTTTTAAGTCTATATCTTTTTGCCTGGGTGCCTCCTGTTCTTCGTGGGTTCCATTAAAAACTGAGCTAGCTACACTACCCTTGAGTCATTTTGGAATCGGGATTCAGTTTCTTTACCTACCGAAGACCTGCCGAAGGGTATCTCGAAGCGTAAGCAAGGGTTTTCTCCGAAAAGATCCTGTTTTTGGCCAATGGATAGACTTGAAGCAGCTAGTGGACGGGCTTGGGGCTGTGGTTGTTTGCCGAGGGGCAAGGGAGTGCCTTATTGTATCGTATTTATGGTTGGTGATAGTCATTCTCTCGTGTACTTATATCTGGTCAATGCCATTCTGTCTAGTAATTCTTTCTCGACTACTTTAACCGCCAGAACTTCCCCTCCCCGCTCTCGGTGATTCCTTCTTTCATTAATCATTCTTTCAGGCACTCGTTTTTGGTTGAACTAGTCCTTTCCTTTCCTTGGGACCCACTCCCCTCGTTCAAGCAAGCGATCCTGCCCTACTTCCTTCCTTCTTCCCCACCTCCTGAGAGCTGCTTTCCTTATTGTGAATCACTCCTTGCCGTTTCTACCCTCCTTTCAGCCACTCCATTCCTTTCCGTCTGCCACTATCCGAGGTAAGCGAGCTCTCTTGTTCAAGCAAGGGATGTGGTCTTTCTTTTTCCACACGACATGGAGTGTATGGTCGATGGTGAAATATGATGATATGTGGGTCCGGTCGTCAAAGCAATGGGTCTGATGCAAAGTCAAAGCAGGGGGTGATGTCTGGTGAGCATATGGGTAGGGTTAGTAGGTACAAGGAAGGGAACTACTCCCTCGAATAGGCCGCCCGCCGGGCAGTGAGATTTTTGTTATTGGGTTCAAAGCGAGGGTGCCGATCAGAAGTAGCAAAAAAGGACTCTGTTTTTGATGAATTTCTGAGAAAAGTAGTTGAAAAGTGGGTGAAATTAGTCAGCTATCGAGCTGGGTGAGCTCGGAGCTTAGGCAGTGGAAAAGTGCTTCCTGGCTAGCGACTCGTGCGAAAGCCGCTCTCCATCCACTCCTTTCTTTATCTACGACCACATGTTTAGCGCCTTAACGCATCCTGGCACTTGTTTCTCAACACCGTATTTCTCGACAACTTTTTATTTTAAAATAAACTTGTACTACTCATTCTGTCGCTTACAGCGCCTTATGGCGGACCTTCTTTCAGGTCAATTTCATGCTTTTTGGCACTCGTTTATGGCCTGATCTACGACCACCCTCGGGACATTTCTTTCTGGCATTCGTCAAGTAATTTTCATCGTGGTACTACGTCTCACTCTTTTCGGCACATCATAGGCCTCACCATCAGATGCCGAATCCGCTGAATAGGAATCCCTTGATCCGAGAAGGAAGGCCTTTCCATGGGTGGTGGGGAATGAAAGAAGTGAATTCATTTCCAAGGGAACGGATATCGCATATCGCAACTTACCACTAATAATCAAAATAGTGATCTCTCATTCTATCACATCTACCTTCTACTGGTTATGGCGCGAGACGCTTGCGCGGAATTTCTTTATTTAGCCGAGAACCTATATCTATACTATAGCCCGCAAACCGAAGTTTCGCACCCCACACGGTTGTTCATCAGAGGCACTTTTCGCGAGCTCCCTGGGCAGACATTGCATAAAATCTATCTGGTTGACTGAAGCAGGGATACCCCTTACGGTTCATTACCTCGCCGTCTCTAGTTGAGATTTCCCTTCGGAAGGGGGTCTAGACCCTAGTGCCGGTGCTCATTATCTGGCTTTCGTGTGTCGATGTTTCTGAATCGGTTTCTTGATTTGGTTAGTGTGTTGAGTGATGAAATCCTGTTTCTAATTGAGTTGTTGGTGGCGTGTGAGCCGATCCAGCCCTTGATCCATAGAGTGTGAGTGCATTATAGGGCCTTTCAGCCTAAAGAAGGGCGGTGGGAGGGGAAGGAAGGGAAGGAGGACTGGGGTGTGGAAAGGTATGTGGAAGGACAGTAGGAGTGGAGTAGTATGCGCGCTATTGCCTCCTTTAGCGTAGGCGCACTAGGAGCAGAAGTCTGACGGTGCGCTAGGAGATGAAATCCGGGAAGGGGCTGCTGTTCGCGGTATCGCTTGCTTATTTGAGCCCTATATAGCAGCACTGTGCTAATAAAGCACAGTGCTTTTCTTTAATAGTTTTAAAGATTTTGAATCACCTTCTCATGGATCAAGGGCTTCTATTCTTCTGGTTTTAGACCCCCCAACCTGGGAATAAAGAAAGTCCCCTCTTGCTCTAAAAACAGTCTATTATCCAGTACCATATGATCCTTCGTCGGATTCGCATGCATATGCGTATGTGTATGCTAATTCTGATGCTTCAGCGGCATCTACTTTTTAAGATTTTACTTAAGATTCGGAATAAACTATATCCAGTTTCTACCGAACCAGAAGTTTTTTCCGCCGTATCAGACGTCGAAACAAGGGATCCCAAAGCTGCATTTCCCGAAGGAGCATTTCCCGAAGCAGCAGCTAAAGCCTCATTCATACCTATGGGGAATAGAAAGAGAAAGGGCTGCTTGGGTTAACTTAAAAAAGGAAGAAGCGCCCTAATTCCATTCCACCTGACATAAGCGCCCCAAACAGGCAAGCGGGGAAGGAAAAGCACGGTGCTAGAAAAGACAAAGGTTTGGAACCTCTTTAAGACACAGAGCTTCCTTTTTTCCTAAAAAAATGCTATTAAGTTCCGATTGTTAGTGGATAAAGAGGATAAGCGTATCCAAATCTCAACCGAGGAGGAAACAAAACCCTCAATCCGGCGGGTTATGGGGTAGGGGACAAAGCGAAAATATAATATTTTTTATGCTCGAAAAGGACATTTAAAGAGCGCTTTTAAGCCACATTGAGAAGGGGCAGTGGGTGGGTGAAATAGCCAAGGTTAATTAAATTTTCCAATATCATCCCACTAATATAATTGAAGAAGCTCGGCCGGGAACGCACAGATATGATCTCTTTTCCTTCCCCACCGTCCTAGCTTCGTAGTTCCGTGGATCCGAACGAAGTGGTTCCAACGAACCGGGTAAGGTATGAAGCAGCATTAGCCTCAGAATCCACATCTGAATCCCCCGTAGAAGCAGAGGCGAGCGGAGTGAGCAGCTTCAACTAGAGAATCCGAATCTCCGTCCGCCGAATCTGAATCCGCAGTCCCATCCGCCGAAGAGAAGACCTTGGGCCCTTCCTTGGGTTAGCCTTTAGGGGGCTTGGGAGGGGGCAACGCTTTGGTTCACTGTTTTTTCAAAAGTTGGAAAAACTCTGTCTGTTGTTTATGATTTTTACGACAGGAAATGAGCGTAAATCTACTTTTTGTGAATTTTAAAAAAGTGTATAAAAAATTGGATAAATTAGTTAGCTATAACGCTTAGGAGAGGGGACCATAGGAGTGCATCCGTGTAAGATTTCCCTGGCCACTCTCTTTCTCTTGTTTCAAAAGTGGCATAATCGATTTGCGCAGTTGAGCGAGCGGCAAGGGCTTCCCTTTTGACGACTGGATATTTGGCCTGGGCATCGTTCCATACTCCGGAAGCAAACTGTACTAGTTCTTCGCGATCTTCATTTTTCTGTTTTAGAATAGCTCCCCAACAAGGCGACCGGAGGGAGGCTACCTTTCGCCCCTATTTGAGTAAGCTGATCTACGACCACCGTTGCGCGTTAGTGATCTACTCTCTCCCTGCGGTCGAGCTGCTCTACGATCACTCTCTCCCGGTGGTCGAGCTGATCGTAGAGAACCCTAAACGAGTAAGGCCGGCTTGAAAGCCTCCGTTTGCTGCAAACAATTTGATTTCACTTTTATATTCAACCCACTTTTAAACTCTTTAGCAAGCTAGTCCAATCATTCAATAAAGGGCGAGGCTAGAACCAGCACGTCAACTCACCTCTCTGATCCCTTTCTCATCCCACCTCTATGATCTCCCTATCACATGTTGGTTCAGCAGGCGAGAGTTTTTGGCGGGTTGGTCTTCTGCTGCTCTACGGATTCCCCGCTCTATCTCCGGGTCGTCCGCGCACCGGCCGGTGAATGAAACTGCCTCAAACACCCGCGATCTTCTCAGGGTGGGAACAATGGTGCTAGTGCATTGAGAAAGAAAGAAATAAAAAGGGGGTTGGTTGTTGCTGGATCAACGTATGCTTCATCGGTTAAATAAATAAAAAAATAAACCACTAGTGCCGCTACTGGCTACCGACCTGGAAGGAATGTTGGACAAGACGGTGATGGATAAGCTATTGATGGTGCCGGTACATAAGCCAGATCAACTGGATCTGCTTCAAGCACTCAATCTGGATCTTCACCTGTAACAGGATATGCTTCTCACGCCACTGGCGATGGATCAACTACTGTATCTACTAATGATGTTACTCGTGCTTTGCTTCTGGCTACGCTATGGGCTATGCTGACCCAGATACCCCCACCACCTCTGCCCCAGCGGCTTTGCCTCTCCTGCTCCT
Organism: Protea cynaroides; assembly: GCA_028583415.1. Classification (NCBI taxonomy): domain Eukaryota; kingdom Viridiplantae; phylum Streptophyta; class Magnoliopsida; order Proteales; family Proteaceae; genus Protea; species Protea cynaroides. The sequence goes on from CM053265.1 coordinate 34,485,126, forward strand.
CGGTGAACCGGATCAACCACTTAGGCAGGGTCTACTTCTACTGGTGTTGGATTCTCCCTGCATACATCACCATCAACGACTAAAAACAACGCTTAGAGTTTTTTGCATCAACCAACCGAACGAGTGTACGATCGAATACGGAACCTGCTGTTGTAGTCGTAGGTTCAGGGGGCAAAGCCGCTGGTGCAGGAACTTTAGTAGGTCCATTTCCGGTAGTACATGTAGGGGCTGGTGTAGAAATCGCAACCGAGGAGCGGTAGCGGAAAACAAAACGCATTAGACCCAAAGGGAATGTCAATGAGAGGGAATGTCAATGAGTGTAACAATCTTATATAGTTTATGAGGGCGAGCGGATGGCATACACTCTTTTTGAGCCCTTTTTCAGTCTTTTCTTTCGCTTGACCAGTAACACCAGGGAAAGAAAGCCTTAGTAAAAGGAGACAAATGATTGTGCGAGCCAAAGCTATAAAATAAAATAGAATACGCGAACCACCATTGTTCATCAACTGGAGGAGTAGTTGCCGAGTTGACAGGGGAGTCCATAATCAAATCAAATCTATTTCAAAAAAGAAGTTCCGCGCATTGTTGGAGAAGGGGGGATTCTCGTTCAATAGACAGATCACCTCGAAGCTGACTGAGGCAATGACCAGAGAGAGTAGATCAGGCTTCCGGCTATGAGGATGGATGATAATTGGTTTCGCCAAGGCCGGTACTTAGTTCTTTTGAATGACTTAAGCACACTGACTCGCCTTATTTCTTAAGATATTTCTCATTTGCTTTTGTATTTCCCGTACTCGTCCGTAAGTAAGTAAGAAAATGTTTTCTTTTTGTTTCTGACTTGACTGTCACTATCTTATCTTATCCCTCTGATTGTGTGACGGCTGTAGACAGTTTCGCGAGGAAGGTAACGATGGCGGGTGGCCAGGTAGAGGTAACAAGGTACGGTGAAGTAGAGTTGGTCCATCAACTAAAGCTCGTTGTTCGTTCGATCAAGTAAGAACCGAGGATATGGCTTTCTTTCCACTAGTGTCGATCTAGGTAGCGAAGCTAAGCGGATTAGAGGCCCGTGAGGATAGGAGAAAGTGAATGATCTTCTCTTTTGAGAAGGAAAGGAAGCAAAGAAAAGGCCTTACTATTACTTACTCATAGGGGGGGCGCTAGCGCGCTATGGAGTTGCTTGGTGGATCAGTGTTGCTTATTAGTTAAAGCGACCTCTACTCTACAATAAGACTATTCGTAAGGGCTTCTGTAAGGGCTTTCATTAGCGAGCGAGTGGAAAGTCAAGTGGATAAGTGAAGCCTCTCAACGTCTTTAGGGTGGCTGGCTATAATTTTAGTCACCTTAACAAGCGGAACAGAGACGTAGGGTCAAGCAAGTACTTTTTCTATTAGCGGTGATAGTTTTTGGTAAAGTGAAAGACCCCCCTAAACGAGTAAGGCGGGTGTAAGACCTAGCCTTGTGAGTGAGTAGAAAGGAGGCTTTAGAGAAACAACTTCTTATCAGGGAAGCGCTAGTAAAAGTGAAGGCCCCGGAGGGGTGCGACACAACGAGAATGTCTTGTTCTAGGCGCTTGGGCGAGTAGCGGTAAGTGAAGTAAGTTAAGGAAGTCAAAAATAAAGTGCAAGTGGTTGATTGACAAACTATTCTGGTGAGCACAGGTTCTTATTGTTCCTAAAGCTCTAGACCTCGAAGACAGATATGCGTTTGGTCAGGCGCCTACTCTTCGAACTTCCATTTCAATGTGTGTTTCTTGGTATGACAGTTAGGGAAAGTAGATAGGGAAAGCTAGGGTTCAATGTCCCTCAATGCGCAGGTGCTTCCCTCAAAACTGGTTGAATAGATAAGGGGCGTTAGCGTCGAACTCTGCGAAGAAAACGGAAGCCCTGATCTACGACCACCCTGTAGTTTTCGTTCGTTCAGTCCTCTCTAAGGAGAGTCCTTCACTCACTCACTACCTTAACCTAGAGATGCACTACAGTAAATAGGGACCATGTCTCACGAGCAGGGCTTGCCTCCGCTCCCAACCGGTCGGCGAAAGGCTCATTAACAAGGTGCGAAGCATTAGTTACTGGACATAGGAGACGATATAATTAGTGTTCCGGGAGTGACGAAGGGAATAGGGCCGGTTTCCCGGTGAGTAGGATAGTGACGTAGTGGGTGAGCTTCCAAGCCCAGTTAGTTGACGCCCTTCTGCCCTCCGCTTTCCCAACACCTGTAATCGGACAAGATTATTCTTCAACTCCAAGCACCTGTGATCGACAACCCTGGACAGCCTCTCTTCCTCCCCACTTCCCTCTCTTCTCTCTCTCTTTCTCTCTCTCTCCTTCTTATTCTCCTTCTCCTTCATTCTTCTCTTTCCTTCTTCTTCTTCTCCCCTCTCTTTGGCCATGGCGGCATAGCTCCTGCAAGGCCAAGCTCGCCTGTCGCCGCTGCTGTCGAAAGCGTGAAGGGAGATGATCTTCACAACCGCAAGGAACGGCTGCTGGGAGTCGGCCTCCGTTGCTGCCGGGTTCACACCGCTGCTGCAAATGGACACCATGGAAAGGAAGCCATGACGAACCCTGATATCTCCGAGGCAGCTGCAGTCTATTTCGTTGCTGGTGATGAAGCTCTAAACACCCTCATACGCTGCTGCCGTTGAGATCATACACCTGCCTTCACTTTTACACAGCGAGAACACGAGAATGAAGTCGGAACCTGCTGAACCGGAACATGAAAATCAAAACCACGTCCAGCGTGGAGATAAAGATTTGAATATGGTGCAATGAAACCATGTTCATCATGTCACAAACCGTCTGCCAAAGAAAGAGAGGGAACTCCATGAAAGTCTTGCATCTCATGTGGAAAGAAACGATGCTGCCAAAGCTTGCTGCAAATGAGGCTGCTGCGAAGGGTGCAAAGCTCGCTGTTACGAAGGAGAAAGAAAAGAACCGCCATTGTTACCGGAGCTGCCAATGACGAATCCATGCTCTTTCGACCTCCAACCACCATGATAATGCAGCTGCCACCTCTTTCTGGTGTGCCGAGCTACACGGATGAACATGCCAATCCCAGGAACTTCACAGTGGCAAAACTGCTGCACGCCCTTGAGTACCTCCGCTGCTGCAACTTGTCTGCTCAAGAGGAGGCTGCACAAAATCATCAGCATGATTGTGAAATGATGAGGATGGCCGCTCCCCTCTTCTCTCTACTGAGATCAAACCTTTCGGCCTTGAGAAGGAGCCTTTCATGGCTTTGAAATGGTCTACAGATATCAGGCTTTTCTGCCTTGAGAAAGAGCCTTTCATGGCTTGAGATGCCTCATCAACATGTATGCAAAGTGTGGCCAAGCCCATGAGAGTCTCCTCATGCTCTCGAGTACCCATGCGAAGAGCACTGTTGGTTGGATCTCTAACATGCAAGTCCTTGAAGTTCTCGGTCTCTCCTGTCGAATGACGAGAATCGCAACAGCAGCGAGCTCCCTCGTGCCGCTGCTCCTCTTCTCTTGGCTTCCATGAGGCTCAAGGAAAGAGAAGGAAAGTAGAGAAGAAGACCAAGGAGAAGGGATTCAGAGGAAGAAACATACTTCTCAGGTATGGATACTATCTCCATGAATTTCTTAAGACCTTAGAGTAGAAAATGAAGATGGGATTATCTAGGAGGAACCCAAATCATCCACCCATGGTTAGGTTTTCATGGAAAACCATGGGGGAAATCATGAAAGCCATATAAGTGAATGAACCAAAGTTCTAGGCCATAGAACATGTGTGGAATGGACTGTAGGAGCAAGCCAAATGACCCCAAACACGAAGAATGGACTAAAGGAAGAAAAATTGACAAAACCCACAGGGGGTCGCATGGGGAGTCGATGGCCAATCGACCCTACCAGACCCTGAGCATCGACCCCGAGTGTTCGGGAAGTCCTGAATAGGGGTGGTCGCACCCAGGGTCGATCAAGACTCCGACCCTAGCATCGACCCCCAGGTAGCAACATGCTTTTTAAAGTCTAAATTAATTCTAATTAAATTATGTCGACTTGGTTAGGTTTTCTAGAGATATAATATCGATATATAGTTGATTCTTAAAGCTTTAAAGAGGACTTACGATCAAGTAAAGGTGAGGAAACAAGATCTAAACTAATTGGTTAATAACAAACTGTTTTTATTTCTTGAGACCAATGCTATGCTTGATTTTATGCGAATATTCTTGTAATGTGCATACAACATGTCATCCAATATTTTTATTATTTGTTTCATGCATATTTGCTTTATTGATTATAACATGATGAGTATGATGATGATAGGAATAGACATGTGGATGCATGTGTGTGGTTGGTGTACTTGATGCGAGCGAGTATAAGGGGGGGTGTCATAGGCCGGCCCTCAGCACTATAGCTCTATCTCTAACTCAAGTCTTGTGCATTAGCATCGTCGTATCGCCATTACTTTAGCAAAACTATTACGTCGTAGAGTATCAAGGGAGGTGGTCTCGGTCCTTGTAGTCTCTGACTCTATCGGAGGGCCTTAGCTCTATCTCTATGGGCGTTCTGAGGGTTGCTGGGGTGAGGCCTTAGATACCTTGTTTGGCATTAGGATTGGTTAGTTGCGAGCCCGGTTTGCCAGCCGTCGTCGCCGGGGGGGCTTACGTGTTGGTATGGCACTGTACAGTAATAAACGTTAACCTTTGTTGTACAATGTTCATGGTAGGGTGGATGGAGACGACAATAAACGTTAACCTTTGGGCTTCCACACCCTGTGTATAGAGGAGGGGTCAATAAACACCGAACCTTTCTATTGCGCATAGCAAACTTTAAACCATACCAAAGATATGAATTGAATGCATGCATATGTATTGTTGCATTGTTTTGTTTGCTCACTGAGCCATGATGTGTGCTCACCCTCTCGACGTCGAATATTTTTAGTTGATGATGCAGGAACTACCGTCGAAGATTATGTCAATGCTCCAGTGTACGGGCACATGGCGGTGATGGAAGTTGAAGACGAAGTGGATACGCATGACTCCTCTTGCGAGCGCAACTCAAGTGTATTCGATTAGATTTTATTTTAATTATTTGGATTTAGTAAAGAGATGTAATTTATATTTATTTATGTCTTAGTTGTTACAGAATAATTTTACTACTTAAATATGATTATCACATCTAGATTTCTCAGTTCGTTCTATTATAAGACTTCCTCTATTTTGTATTTACTCTGATTATGAATGTGGATGTATGAGGTTTAGATAAAATGGATATAGCCTACGCGAGATCCTAGTTGAACCGTTGGTTTAGCGGTTCATCACACCATTCATAATAGTACGGAATTGGGGTGTGACAACTTGGTTTCAGAGCATCTCAGGCCTTGTCCGTTAAACTAGCATACTTTCACGTCGAATTGTGAACTGAGATAGGAAAAAAGTAAAAAGTATAATATTAACATACTATAAGCACAAGTGATGTTTGAGACCAAACTTGAAAAGAGAATAATGCATCGATTAAAGGGAGAAAAATTTTAAATACAATGAGAGAGAAATAAACGTATATAAATTGCTAAAGCAGAGTACAGCCCACAACCCAGACAGTTACTCTGTAGTACAAAGAAAGAAAATATATATATGCACAGGGTAATCCGTAGGTTGCACCACCAGTAAACCAGGGTCAGGAAAATCCTACAAACTTGCCACCGCCACCACGGTAGATGACAACCGTGGTTATGAACCTAGCACAACAGCTGCAACAAATGCAATGAGCACAGGCTCAAACACAAGCAGCAATGTGAATAATGTTTCAGACAACACATGCTACACCAATGCCGACTGGACAAACAAGTGCAGCCAAAGATTCCAGTACCAGGTCCTGAAGCAGTTCAGGTTAATTATCAGTATCCAGAACCTATGTTTGGGGCATACCCTCAAAATCAAATGGACCACTCTCGACTGGTCGAGCGATTCTTAAAGATGAAACCCAAGGAGTTTAACGGTAAACCATCCGATCCTTTATGGCCAGCACATTGGATCAACGAGATGGAGAGGAATTTTCTGATGATGACTATTACAGAAGAAGAAAAGGTATTATGTGCCACCATCATGCTAAAAGGTGATGCACATCATTGGTGGAAATGTACCAGGGCCTACCTATTAACGAAGCATGCCCTATTGACCTAGGCTATATATAAAGAAGCTTTCTTTGAGAAGTACTTCCCCCAAAGCTTCAAAGATTCTATGGAGAAGGAGTTCCTGAGTTTATATCAGGGACAGATGTCCGTGGATGCATATCAACAGCGTTATGAGGAGCTATTTTTCTTTGCACCACTCAGCATGCAAGAAGAAGACACTAAGACCCGTAGGTTTGTCACGGGACTTAGAGGAAGCATCAGAGAGCATGTTCTAGGTTTGGAGAAGAAAATATATAATGAAGCTGTGTAAATTGTTCGAGTTATAGAATCGAGCCAGAAGGAGAGTTATTTCATGCAAAACAGAGGTATAAAAAGGCCAGCTGGAAATGCTTATAATGGAGGGAATAACAAGACATTCAAACCCTTCCGTGCTCAAAGCTTTACTGCAGCACCCAAGACTACCCCAATAGCTCAACAACAGCCAAAGCTAAATACTGAAGGTCCAAAATGTTATAACTGCAATCAAGCGGGGCATATGGCAAGGGAGTATCCTAAGCCCAGGAAGCAGCTACATCAAGGACGAGTTTATGCTGTTACATCTGAGGATGCTGCCGCATCACCCGATGTGGTCACAGGTATGACTGAAACCTTTTATGTTGTATTACATTGTGTGAGCATGTAGACTAAGTTAAAATAAATCACAGGTATCATACCTATAAATGACATACCCGCCAGAGTACTCTTTTACTCAAGAGCTACTCATTCTTTTATATCTGTGTAATTTTGAAAGAAGCTGAATTTACCCATCAAAACATTAGACTACAAACTACTTGTACGGTCACCGATGGGGTTAGAAGTGGAGTTAGAAAAAGGTTATGGGCCATGTCCAGTTCTCATTGGTGAGAAAACCTTAGATGCAACCTTGATCCAACTTAGGATGACAGACTTTGATGTCATCTTGGGAATGGATTGGTTAGCTCGGCATTCTACGAACCTATTATGCGCCAAAAAGAAGCTAACATTAAAAGACAAAGAAGGAGCATAATTCAGTTTTGCGGGAACCAAACTTACCCGCAAACGCAAGCTCATACCCTTAGCACTAAAGGCTAAGAAGTGCCTTGAGAAAGGAGCAGTCGAGTATCTAGTGTCAGTGGTTGACCTCACCAAAGAAGCACCACAAATGAAAGATATTGATGTCATGGGGGACTACCCCGACGTATTTCCTGAGGAACTACCAAGATTTCCACACGACCAGCCACAGAGTTTGTGATAGATCTTATACCTGGAGCCGCACCAGTATCAAAAGCACCTTATCGAATGGCTCCTACTGAACTAAAGGAATTGAAAGTATAACTACAAGAACTACTAGACAAGGGTTATATTCAACCTAGTATATCACCATGGGGAGCGCCAGTATTGTTTGTAAAGAAGAAGGACGGTAGCGTTCGATTATGTATCGACTATCGGAAGTTGAACAAACTGACAATCAAGAATCGATATCCACTACCTCGGACCGATGACTTGTTCGATCAGTTGCAAGGAGCAAAAGTATTTTCTAAGATCGATCTTCGGTCAAGCTACCATCAGTTGAAGATTAAATATGGTGATATTCTTAAGATAGCTTTTAGGACCAGATATGGACATTATGAATTCTTGATCATGTCTTTTGGATTAACAAATGCACCAACAAATTTCATGGAACTTATGAACCGGGTTTTCCACGATATGTTGGATACATCGGTTATTGTATTTATTGATGATATATTAGTATATTCCAAGGACAAGGAAACCCATATTAAGAATCTAAATGTCACTCTACAGCGTTTAAGGAAAGAGAAGCTGTATGCCAAATTTACCAAGTGTAGGTTTTGGCTAAGTGAAGTCGCCTTCCTAGGCCATGTAGTATCCGCTAAAGGAATCAAAGTGGATCCCAACAAGATCGAGGCTATTGTAAAGTGGGAAGCACCAAAGAGAGTTACAGAAATTAGAAGTTTTTCTGGGTCTAGCTGATTAATTTTGGCGATTTGTGGAAGACTATTCTCGGATTGCCGTACCTCTCACCAGTCTGACTAAGAAAGGTGAAAAGTTTGTGTGGATGGATAAATACAAAAAGAGCTTTCAAACCTTGAAGACCAGATTGATATCCGCTTCGATTTTGACTATTCTAGTTCCACGACAGCCATTTGTCTAGTATACTGATGCGTCAGGACTGGGATTAGGATGTGTGCTTATGCAAGGAGAACAAGTAATTGCTTATGCCTCAAGACAGTTAAAGATAAATGAGAAAAATTATCCCACTCATGATTTGGAGTTAGTGGCAGTAGTACATGCTGTCAAGATATGGAGACATTACCTATACGGAGAGAAGTTCCTGATTAAATCGGACCACAAAAGTCTTACTTATCTATTTAATCAAAAGGAGTTGAATATGAGACAAAGAAGATGGCTGAAACTATTGAAAGACTATGATTGTGATATCCAGTATCATCCGGGGAAAGCTAATGTAGTAGCGGATGCGTTGAGCAGAAAGGCAATGATAAAATCTCAAGGAGAGGTTAGCATAAATGCAGCAATGTGTACTACTAGAACGGTATTCAATCACGACAATGAGCAGTATGTGATAGATACAATGGATGGATCAGCCAACCAAGGGTTCATTCATCAGTTTTCCAATATGTTCACTGCATTGAAGATTATATCGGATATAATTGATGAAGTAAAGACAGCTATCAAATCAGACCCTTACCTGAGAATGGTACAAGAAGACATCAAAAAAGGTAGAACTAACCCTGAGTTCACCTTGGACGAAGATAAGGTATTGAAGTACAAAGGAAGAATATGTGTAGCCGAAACAGAAAGTGTGGACATTAGACACCGACAGATGAAAGAAGCCCATACCACCATCTATTCGATACACCCGGAAAGTACAAATATGTATCATGATCGAAAGAAATTATATTGGTGGAGAGGAATGAAAGCAGACGTAGCTAAGTTCGTGTCTCAATGGCTAAATTGTCAGAAAATAAAGGCTGAACGACAAAGACCCACAAGACTGTTACAGTCGTTACCAGAACCAGCATGGAAATGGGACTCCATCACTATGGACTTTGTCACAGGGTTACCATTGACTCCTCGAGTAGTTGACACAGTTTGGGTGATTGTAGACCACCTGAATAAAACCGTTTTCTTTACATTGATACGACCTCAGTATACACTAGAGAGGTTAACAAAGCTGTATGTGTAAGACCCGCATGCCACGAACCCGGCCTAACCTTATATTTTGTGTCGGAACCCGTCTAAATATCATGGTCAAGCCAAGTGGACCAAATGTGTGAAGAAAAACCAAGACCCAATATGAAAATTTACCCAAAAATAGTCAAAATAACGGTAGGGTCGTAGGTTTTAACAGGCAGGTCCGACCCTCCCATCGACCCTCAACCATGGGTCACAGGGTCTATGAGTTGTCCGACCCTCCCATCGACCCTCCCATCGACCCTCCCATCGACCCTCGGTATTTGGGAAAAAATAATACGAACCGAAAATTAGGAAACCTTCCTAATTTCGATTGGAACCTTTCCTAAACTTAATGGGACTTATTCTGGGAGGTTTTGCCCTATAAATAGGACGTCCCTAAGACTCTTTCACTCCTTTTACAACCCTAATTGGATTGAGAGAAAGAGAAGAGAAGGAAGAGAAGAAGAAAAGGAAAACTAGAAGAAAAGGCTAAGGAAGAAGAGGAAATTCAGAGGAACTCTGAATCTCAGCAAAACTAAGGTATGGATACATTCCCCATTATTTATTTAAGACTTTAGAATGATTTATGAAGAGGATATGACTTAGAAGAAACCCAAATCATCCATCCATGGTTAGGTTTTCATAGAAAACAATGGAGGAGATCATTAAAACCATGTAGGTGAATAAAGTATAGTTCTAAACCATAGAACATGTATAGAATGGATTGTGGAAGTAAGCCATAGGACCCAACCATGAAAGAGAGAACGAAATCTAATATTTTTTACTCAAACCATGGAGGGTCGCACCTAGGGTCGATGGCAGATCCGACCCTAGAATCGACCCTTAGTGTTCGAGAAGTTCAGATTAGGGGGAGGGTCGCACCCAGGGTCGATCATGACTCCGACCCTACCTCCGACCCTCAGCTAACAGCATGGTTTTCAAATTCAAAATTATTTCTAATTAAATTCTATCAACTTTGTTAGGTCTTCTAGCAATATAATAACATTATAAAGGTGATTCTAAAGCTTGGAAGAGGACCTATTAACAAGCTAAGGTGAGGGAACAAGACCTAAACTAATTGGTTAATAACAAACTATTTTCATTTCTTGAGTCCAATACCATGATTGTGATATGCGTGTATGCTTGTAATGTGCATTCAACATGTCATCCAATATTTATATTATTACTGTTCATGCAAATTTAAATTTATTGATTATAACATGATGATGTTGATGATGGTAGGAATAGGCATGTCAATGTTTGTGTTTGGCTGGTGTACATGGTGCGGGTAGGGAAGGTATCAATCGGTACTTCGATGTCGTTCTCATCGGGGTATATTGTGCCATGGTCTATTCAAGTCATGTCCACTAAGCAAGTGTTAGTATGCTTGATGCGAGTGGAGCATCAGGGGGAGGACGTGACATTGTGGTTCAGCCTGGTCACCAGACTCTTGCTCTATCTCTACTCAAGTCTTGTCCACTAACATCGTCGTATCGCCATTACCTTAGCAGAACTAATATGTCGTAGGGCATCAGAGGGGGGGGGGACGTGGCATTGTGGTTCAGCCTGGTCACCAGACCCTAGCTCTATCTCTATGGATGTATTGAGGGATGCTGGGGTGAGGCCTTGGATACATTGTTTGACATTAGGGTTGGTTAGTTGCGAGCCCAATTTGCAAGCCCTCGCCAACAGGGGCTTACGTGTTGGTATGGGCTACCGGTACAGCCATACCGTTTTCATGGGGTGTATATTGTCTTGTATATTGTTCATGATGGGTGCATGTGGGACGACGGTGCCATTTTCATTAGGCATTTCCACACACTCGTGTATAGAGGTACGGCGGCCACCTATCCGTTCTATAGCACATTGTAAACTTTAAACCAGACCAAAGATATGAATTGATTGCATGCATATGTATTGCTGCATTGTTTTGTTTGCTCACTGAGCCGTGATGTGTGCTCACCCTTTCGAATTCAAATACTTTTAGTTGATGATGTAGGTAACACCATTGAAGATTACATGAACGCTCCTATGTACGGGCATGTGGCGGCAATGGAAGTTGAAGACATAGTGGATACGCATGACTCCTCTTGCGAGTGCAACTCATGCGTATTCGATTAGATTTTGTTTTATTTATTTAGATTTAGTAAAGACATGTATTCGATATTTTATTTATTTCTCGATTGAAACAACATAATTGGATATTTTATTTATGAGTATCACAGTTAGAATTTCTCAGTTCATTATCCGTAAGACTTCCGCTATTTATTTTATTACCTCTGATTAATGTGGAATGTGTTTTGGTTTATCATATGTGGGATAGCCTATTTTGAGATCCTGGTTGAACCGTTGGTTTATTGACGGTTCATCACACCATTCTGAATAGTACGAAATTGGGGTGTGACAACATGGTATCAGAGCTCTCGTAGGCCTTACCCATTAAACCTGAATACTTCCACTAGAGTCCATGAACTGAGTTAGGATAAATTAAAAACTTTAATAAAAAAAAATCATAAGCACCTGTGTTGGTTGAGACAGAAATTAAACAAGACGATAATGTACATATAAATTGTGGAACCATATATATACACTCAAACAGAAAGAGAAGACCAAAAAATTATCTTAATAACTAAATAATATAGGGTATTATCTATAAGTTGGGTAGTTATCCAAGTATACAAGGATATAGTACAATAGCAAGAAGGGAGCTTCTCTAAAGTAGAAAATTGAATGCCGAGTTGGTACTCACAAGATGTGAAACTCGACGTATGACAAAGGAAGGAGAAAATGGCTGGTATTGCCTAATTCCCTTCAAAGGTAAAAGGAAAGATCTTGGGTCGAATCCAACAGAGATAGGAGAACAATAGCTATACACCAAAGATGAGAGTAACTATAAAAGAAAGTAAAGCTATACTCCTGGGTGATGTGGAGACTCAGAGGGACATCCATTACAAGCTGATCTATTGCCCACTAAGCAAGAAGAGGATGTTGCAACTTGACCCCACCACTATCAGGGTCGAGAATGGATAATGAAAACTCATCTGAGCAGATGCTAGATAATGATAATCAGATTAGAGCGAATCAAAGGAGGTGAACAACCAGACCACTCCAGCCAACCACCTGGACTATTAAGTACCTTGGTTATGGTTGTCATAAACTTGACCCAATAAAATACAAGGGCAACAACAGATGAGACCGACTATGGAAGTTGCTATGTAAATCACTACCCATGTTGCTGATGCTACATCAACACCTTCGGGTCAAACCAAGTACGGTACCAATTGGTAGCATCACTGTACCCCAACACCTGTTAGCTATAACACAGTACCTACCATACAACAAGTCCCAGTAATGCACACCCCAGTGCAGCAGTTTGGTGCACAACAAGCAGTGTATCAAGGTGGTTAACCTTATCAGCGACCGATGTATGGGATAGTTGCATCATGACAGAATGATCCGACAAGGATTGAAGAATGTCTTCTGAAGATGATACCTCGGACATTTTCAGCAAAGGATCAAATCTATTATGGCCATATATCTAAATATGTTTATATAGGACGCAGTGCATTATTGATTTACTCTTATGATTATAGAGGATGCACATACCAGATTTTAATTTCTCAGACCTTGACAGGATACCTTCTTGATTTAACCCATCAAGTGGAGTTATAGATATTATTTCTTTAGTATTAGTCCTGATTATACCAATCTGAACCATTCTCATGATCGACAACATGATCAGAGATATGAACTGAATGAATAGTTAAATGTTTAATCGTGTTGAGCGTACTTCTTCTGATTTATACCTGATTTATTGATGTACGAAATCTTTTTCCTGATTTATACCGGATTTACTGATGTATGAAAGCTTCTCCAAATTTACTCTTGTAGTGCCTTGACCAATGGCATTATATACTTGGGAAAAATGAATGATTTCCCAGGGTCGGATACCCATCGACCCTGCATAGAAAAGACAGTATTTTTCACTGAATGATCTGAAAATTTTGAAGATACCATTGGTTAGTGTATCCAAATATGAGAATGAAGTATATATTGATTGCCTCATGTATTCTATGACTTTTCAGACACTACACCACCAGAATAAGAAATGGCTGGGCGAAGAGGGAACAGACGCGGACGTAACCAAATCCCACCACCACCACCGGTAGATGAAACTAGTCATGAAATTCCTGAAGTATCAGAGAATCCAAACGTGGCACCGCCAGGAGCTAATGGTCAGGAAAATCCTACAAACTTGTCAGCCCCACCTATAGATTTAGTCACAATCATAATGAATTTGGCACAACAACTGCAAATAATACAACAGGTGCAAACTAATATGCAAGCTGCCATAGGCGTGGGTTTTCTAGCTGCACATACGACACAAATGCCATCATGACAGGCAAGCACAATACCAGGGGGAAATAATGCAGTACCCCATGTACCTCAAACACCAGTAATGCAAGCTCCAGTGCAAAACCCTGAGATAGCTCAAGGTGGATATCAGTACCAACCACCTATGTATGGGGCCTATGCTCCGTATCAGCTGGACCACTCCAGACTGGTCGGGCATTTTCTTAAGATGAAGCCCAAAGAATTTGATGGTAAGCCAGCAGATCCTTTGTGGCCGGCACACTGGATTGACGAAATGGAAAGAAATTTTATGATGATGACCGTAAATGAGGAGGAGAAAGTGTTGTGTGCCACATTTATGCTCATGAATGATGCACACCATTGGTGGAAGTCTACCAGAACATATCTATTAACCAAACACGCCCACTTGACCTGGGATATATACAAAGAGGCATTCTTTGAGAAATACTTCCCTAGAAGTTTCAGAGATTCTATGGAGAGAGAGTTCCTGAGTTTATATCAGGGGCAGATGACTGTCGACGCATATCAACAGCATTATGAGGAGCTGTTTTTCTTTGCACTAGTCAGTATGCAAGAGGAGGATAGGAAAACCCGAAGGTTCGTCATGGGACTTAGGGGAAGCATACGCGAACATGTTTTGGGACTGGAGAAGAAAATCTACAATGAAGCTGTACAAATAGCTCGAGTGATAGAGTCGAGCCAAAAATAGAGCTATTTTACTCAAAATAGGGGAATCAAAAGGCCAAATGAAAATTTTTACAACGGAGGGAACACCAAGGTATTTCAACCCTTCCGTACTCAGGGCTTCAATGCTGTAACCAAAACCATTTCAACAACCCCACGGAAACCGAAGCAAAATGGTGAGGGGATCAGGTGTTTTAACTGCAACCAAGTAGGGCATGTCTCAAGAGAGTGTACTTAGCCCAGAAAACAACTTCAGCAAGGAAGAGTTTACGTTGTTTCAGCCAAGGATGCTGCCGCATCATCTGATGTGGTCATAGGTATGCCCTGAACCTGTCGTTTTCTGTTACATGAGCATGTAGACTAAATTAAAATAAATCACAGGTATCGTACCTAGTAATGGCATTCCTGTCAGAGTGATCTTTGATTATGGAGCTACTCATCCTTTTATATCTGTGTCATTTAGAAAAAAACTAAATATACCCCTTAAGTCTTTAGATTTCAAACTGCTTATACGATCACCAATGGGAATTATGAAGTCTAAGGAAGGACCCAGTATAAATGCTACCTTATGTTTTGTAGCAATAGATTCAGATTTGGAAGGAGAGTAACATTTAATAGAAAATCGTGATGATCCAATTAAGCAAGAATTTATGGATGAATTTATGGATCAATAGTTCGTCGATTGCGCTTGTGGCATTAAAGATCATCTCTGAATTGATGGATGAAGTAGAAGTAGTAATTTTGTTAGGTTTGTATATAGGAACAGTGTAAGCAGACTTAGAAAAGGAAAACCAAACCCTGACTTTTGTTTTGGGAGTGGAATTGTAGTATTGTGAACTATGTCAATGATTTACCACTGACTCCTAAATCGATTGACATGGTTGGGTGATTGTTGATCGCCTTATGAAGATAGCTCAGTCCATTGCTATACGACCTTGGTATGCTTTGGAGCGGTTAACTAAGCTATATATGGATAATATTGTCAGATTTAATGGTATGTATAAGAGCCTTGTAACAGTCAAAAGCTCATGCTTTATTTTGAAGTTTTGAGAGGATCTACAGAAAACAATGGGGACAAAGTTGAAGTTTAGTACCTCATTTTACCTTAAACTGATGGATAGTTGGAGCGGACTATACAGATCCTAAGAGATATGCCCCAAGTTGTGAAATTGATTTCAAGGAACGTGAGTTGAGAAGTTACCATGAATTGAAGATGCTACCAAGCTATCATGTAAATGTCACCCATATAGCATGGTACGGTAGAAATGTCAAACCCTTCTATTTTGGAATGAAGTTGGTGAATGAAGAATCTTGAGACCTAAGTTTAATGAAGAAAAAATATCAAGTGGCAAGCAAGAGCAAAGAAAAGGGGTAGGATAGCTCAAGAGATCAGAAGAGACACCAAGACCTTGAGTTCGCCATAAGGGACAAAGTGTTCTTGAAGAAATCACTTATGCGCAGTTTGAAACAATTAGACAAGAAGGGAAAGTTATATTACATATATGTGTCGGATCTTATAAACTCTAGAGAGACGTAGAAAAGTTGCATATCAATTAGCGTTACCGCTATCCATGTCTAGTGTGCATGATGTATTTCGTGTGTCTCTATTGAAGACGTACATTGGAGATCCATATCAAAGGTATTGACCACGGAAGCATTGGATTAGATAGAATGTTTAACTATTGAAGAGGTACCAACCTAGTTCACTAGTGGAAAGGAATAATATTTCCAAAACTGGGATAATTATTATATGAAGATAATCTGACGAAGACAAGACGTGGAGAAGATGGCATGGAAAGAAGAAGATGCAATGCGGAAATAGAATTCCCACCTATTGGCTCCGAAGTAAATTCATATTTTGAGGACAAAATTTATTTTAAGGATGGGGAGTTGTAAGATCCGTACTTTCAAATTTCAAGGATGAAATTTCTTTTAAGGGTGGTGGAATTGTAAGACCCGCATGCCACGAACCCGGCCTAACCTTATATTTTGTGTCGGGACCCGTCTACATATCATGGTCAAGCCAAGTGGACCAAATGTGTGAAGAAAAACCAAGACCCAATATGAAAATTTACCCAAAAACAGTCAAAATGACGGTAGGGTCGCAGGTTTTAACAGGAAAGTTTGACCCTCCCATCGACCCTGAACCATGGGTCGCAGGGTCTATGAGTTGTCCGACCCTCCCATTGACCCTCGGTATTTGGGAAAAAATAATACGAACCGAAAATTAGGAAACCTTCCTAATTTCGATTGGAACCTTTCCTAAACTTAATGGGACTTATTCTGGGAGGTTTTGCCCTATAAATAGGACGTCCCTAAGACTCTTTCACTCCTTTTACAACCCTAATTGGATTGAGAGAAAGAGAAGAGAAGGAAGAGAAGAAGAAAAGGAAAACTAGAAGAAAAGGCTAAGGAAGAAGAGGAAATTCAGAGGAACTCTGAATCTCAGCAAAACTAAGGTATGGATACATTCCCCATTATTTATTTAAGACTTTAGAATGATTTATGAAGAGGATATGACTTAGAAGAAACCCAAATCATCCATCCATGGTTAGCTTTTCCTAGAAAACAATGGAGGAGATCATTAAAACCATGTAGGTGAATAAAGTATAGTTCTAAACCATAGAACATGTATAGAATGGATTGTGGAAGTAAGCCATAGGACCCAACCATGAAAGAGAACGAAATCTGATATTTTCGACTCAAATCATGGAGGGTCGCACCTAGGGTCGATGGCAGATCCGACCCTAGCATCGACCCTCAGTGTTCGGGAAGTTCGGATTAGGGGGAGGGTCGCACCCAGGGTCGATCATGACTCCGACCCTACCTCCGACCCTCTGTTAACAGCATGGTTTTCAAATTCGGAATTAATTCTAATTAAATTCTATCAACTTTGTTAGGTCTTCTAGCAATATAATAACATTATAAATGTGATTCTAAGGCTTGGAAGAGGATCTATTAACAAGCTAAGGTGAGGGAACAAGACCTAAACTAATTGGTTAATAACAAACTGTTTTTATTTCTTGAGTCCAATACCATGGTTGTTATATGCGTGTATGCTTGTAATGTGCATTCAACATGTCATCCAATATTTCTATTATTACTGTTCATGCATATTTAAATTTATTGATTATAACATGATGATGTTGATGATGGTAGGAATAGGCATGTGAATGTTTATGTTTGGCTGGTGTACATGGTGCAGGTAGGGATGGTATCAACCGGTACTTCGATGCCGTTCTCATCGGGGTATATTGTGCCATGGTCTATTCAAGTCATGTCCACTAAGCAAGTGTTAGTATGATTGATGCGAGTGGAGCATCAGGGGGAGGACGTGACATTGTGGTTCAGCCTGGTCACCAGACTCTAGCTCTATCTCTACTCAAGTCTTGTCCACTAACATTGTCGTATCGCCGTTACCATAGCAGAACTAATATGTCGTAGGGCATCAGGGGGGAAGTGGCATTGTGGTTTAGTCTGGTCACCAGACCCTAGCTCTATCTCTATGGATGTATTGAGGGATGCTGGGGTGAGGCTTGGGATACATTGTTTGACATTAGGGTTGGTTAGTTGCGATCCCAGTTTGCAAGCCCTCGCCAATAGGGGCTTACGTGTTGGTATGGGAAACCGGTACAGCCATGCCATTTTCATGGGGTATATATTGTCCATGGTGGGTGCATGTGGGGCGACGGTGCCATTTTCATTGGGTGTTTCCACACACTCGTGTATAGAGGTGCGGCGGCCACCTATCCTTTCTATAGCACATTGCAAACTTTAAACCAGACCAAAGATATGAATTGATTGCATGCATATGTATTGTTGCATTGTTTTGTTTGCTCACTGAGCTGTGATGTGTGCTCACCTTTTCGAATTCGAATACTTTTCGTTGATGATGTAGGTACCACCATTGAAGATTACATGAATGCTCCTATGTACGGTGTGGCGACAATGGAAGCTGAAGACATAGTGGATACGCATGACTCCTCTTGCGAGTGCAACTAATGCGTATTCGATTAGATTTTGTTTTATTTATTTGGATTTAGTAAAGACATGTATTCGATATTTTATTTATGTATCGGTTGAAACAACATAATTGGATATTTTATTTATGAGTATCACAGTTAGAATTTCTCAGTTCATTATCTGTAAGACTTCCGCTATTTATTTTATTACCTCTGATTAATGTGGAATGTGTTTTGGTTTATCATATGTGGGATAGCCTATTTTGAGATCCTGGTTGAACTGTTGGTTTATTGACGGTTCATCCCACCATTCTGAATAGTACAAAATTGGGGTGTGACAGTATGTGGATAATATTGTTCGATTACACGGTGTACCAGAGAGCATTGTGTCCGATAGGGATCCATGATTTACTTCCAATTTTTGGGAAGGATTGCAAAAGGCTATGGGTACAACATTGAAGTTTAGTACTGCATTCCATCCACAGACAGATGGACAGTCAGAGTATACAATTCAGATTCTAGAAGATATGCTACAAGCATGTGTAATTGATTTTAAAGGATCATGGGATGAAAAGTTACCACTGATCGAGTTCGTTTATAACAATAGCTCTCAAGCTACCATACAGATGTCACCTTATGAAGCACTGTATGGTAGAAAGTGTCGAACTCCGTTGTTTTGGAATGAAGTTGGGGAACATAGTATTGTTGGATCGGAATTTGTTAAAGAGACTTGTCGAGTGGTCGACATTATCAAAGAAAGAGTGAGAACAACTCAGAATCGTCAGAAATATGCAGATACTCGACGCAGAGATCTTGAGTTCGTCGTGTGTGATAAAGTATTCTTAAAAGTATCGCCTATGCGAGGATTAAAATGGTCCGGACAGAAAGGGAAACTAAGTCCAAGATATGTCGGGCAATATGAGATTAAAGCTAAGCGTGGGAACGTGGCTTATCAGTTAGCACAACCACCATCTATGTCAAGTGTGCATGTCGTATTTCATATTTCCTTACTGAAGAAGTATGTCAAAGATCCATCGCACGTTCTGACAGTAGATCTGCCTGATTTGACTGACGATTTGACAAATGAAGTAACACCAACTGAAATCACCAGCCGAAAGGTTCAACGACTACGCAATCGAGATATCTATTATGTTAAGGTCACTTGGAGAAGTGGAGACAGGGAAGAAATTACATGGGAAGAAGAGAATTCTATGCGAAAGCAATACCTTCATTTATTCGACTCAAGAGTATGAATAATTTCGGGGATGAAATTTTTATAAGTAGGGGGGAGTTGTAAGACCCATATCAAACTAACCCGGTCTTACCACCTTGAACAAGGTCTACCCATCATGGTCAAACCAAATGGATCACGTGCGTGAAGGAGATCACGATCCCTGGTATTTAACTGACCCAAAAACACTCAAAATAAGGGGATGGTCGCATACCCAGCAAGGGAGGGTCGGACCCCCCAGCATAAAAGTTAGACCCCCAGTTTTACATGGGGGGTCAGACATTTTAAGGACCAAGGGTCGACGGGATCTCCGACCCCCCCTATCAACCCCGGTAGTCGGTAAAAATAGTTCGAAACTAAAACTAGGAAACCTTCCTAATTTCATTGGGATTCCATCCTAATCTCAATGGGACTTATTTTAGGAGTTTCTACTCTATAAATAGGACATCCCTATGCCTGTTTCAGTCCTTTTACAACCCTAATTGGATTGAGAGAAAGAGAAGAGAATGAAGAGAAGGAGAAGGAAAGTGGAGAAGAAGACCAAGGAGAAGGGATTCAAAGGAAGAAGCATACTTCCCAGGTATGGATACTATCTCCATGAATATCTTTAGACCTTAGAGTAGATAATGAAGAGGGGATTATCTAGGAGAACCCAAATCATCCACCCATGGTTAGGTTTTCATGGAAAACCATGGGAGAAATCATGAAAGCCATATAGGTGAATGAACCACAGTTCTTGGCCATAAAACATATGTGGAATGGACTGTAGGAGCAAGCCATAGTACCCCAAACACGAAAAATGGACTGAAGGAAGGAAAATTGACAAAACCCACAGGGGGTCGCATGGGGGTCGATGGCCAATCGACCCTACCAGACCCTGAGCATCGACCCGCAGTGTTCGGGAAGTCCTGAATAGGGGTGGTCGCACCCAGGGTCGATCAAGACTCCGACCCTAGCATCGACCCCAGTTAGCAGCATGCTTTTTAAAGTCTGAATTAATTATAATTAAATTCTATCGACTTGGTTAGGTTTTCTAGAGATATAATATCGATATATAGTTGATTCTTAAAGCTTGAAAGAGGACTTACGATCAAGTAAAGGTGAGGAAACAAGATCTAAACTAATTGGTTAATAACAAACTGTTTTTATTTCTTGAGTCCAATGCTATGCTTGATTCTATGCGAATATGCTTGTAATGTGCATAAAACATGTCATCCAATATTTTTATTATTTGTTTCATGCATATTTACTTTATTTTTTATAACATGATGATGATGATGATTATAGGAATAGGCATGTGGACGTATGTGTGTGGTTGGCCTACTTGATGCGAGCGAGTATCAGGGGGGGTGTCATAGGCCGGTCCTCAGCACTCTAGCTCTATCTCTAACTCAAGTCTTGTGCATTAGCATCGTAGAGTATCAGGGGAGGTGGTCTCGGTCCTTGTAGTCTCGACTTTTTAGGGGGGGTTTTTTTTTTTTTTTTGGTTGTGAGGAGGTTGGGGGGGTGAGGGTTTAATTAAATTTTTTAATTTAAAATTAAATATTTTAAAAGAAATTTTAAAACCCTCAAAAAAAGGTTTATATTATTTAAAAAAAAAAAAAAAAAAAAAAAAATTTTTTTTTAAAAAAATAAAATTAAAGGTGGAGAAGAAAAAAAAAAAAAAAAAAAATAAAAAAAAAAAAAAAATAAAAAAAAAAAAAAAAAAAAAAAAAAAAAAAAAAAAAAAAAAAAAAATAAAAAAAAAAAAAAAAAAAAAAAAAAAAAAAAAAAAAAAAAAAAAAAAAAAAAAAAAAATTTTTTTTTTTTTTTTTTTTTTTTTTTTTTAATTATTTTTTTTTTTTTTTTTTTTAAAAAAAAAAAAATTAAAAAAAATAAAAAAAAAAAAACAAAAAAAAAAAAAAATAAAATATAAAAAAAAAAAAGGAAAAAAAAAAAAAAAAAAAAAAAAAAAAAAAAAAAATGAAATTAAAAATATAAAAATTATAAAAAAAAAAAAAATTTTTTTATTTTTTTTATTTTTTTAATTTTTTTAAATTTTTTTATTTTTTTTTTTTAATTTTTTTTTTTAAAAAAAATTTTTTTATAAAAAAAATTAAATTATTTTTTTTTATTTTTTTTTTTTTTTTTTTTTTTTTTTTTTTTTTTTTTTTTTTTTAATTTTTTTAAATTTTTATGTTTTTAAGTTTAAAAAAAAAAAGTTTATTAGAATTTTTTTTTTTTTTTTTATTTTTTTTTTTTGTTTGTTTTTGCTCTGGTTTTGGGGGGGTTTGGGGGGGGGGGGGGCTCCGCAGGAGTGGAGAACACAACTTTTCGTCTGCGCGTTGCTCCTACAACCACTAAAATGCTGAGGTTTTCCAAGCAACCTTGGGCTCGTTAAGGCGCTGTCAAGCGGTGGATTTTCCCATCAGATGCAACCGTAGCAGGGCTCATGGCAGGGACTGTTGCTGTTGTGTGATTGCAGCACCCGAGAAGCACCCACGGTCTGACATTTCACCACAAGGACCGATCTTTTGTCACTCATGCGGTCCATTTTCGACCATGATGGAGATGGGAGAGTGATGCTTTGAGTTTAATCTCTACTACTGTGCCATCAACTTTGGCTTCCGAAACATCACCAAGCCTGATACCGAACAAGGCTCCCATCACCTCTTCCTGCAGCAAAGGTTCTTTGCTTGACAGCTTTGAAACGTCGTCCCCGACCCGCTTCCCTCGCGAGGTTTGGCTATGCTCCATAACTGGCTTCTCGGAGAAACAATGTTGCCGGCTTTGAGGTATTTTAATCCATGGCATGATGTTTGAAGATCGGTCCTAGCATGGTTTGCTAAGCATGGTGTTAGCATGGCGTTCCAAGACCAAACCTGATGTGTTCTCTTCATATTGTTAACAAAAAAAGAAGAAGAAAAGAAAAAGAAAGAAAAGAAGGAAAGGGGGGAAAAAGAAAAATGAAGATCAAATGGGCCTTATGCATATGGGCGTGGCCCTCACGAAACGGGCCCGGTGCCAATGAAGTGTGCACGACCCGTGTAACATGGGCTTTAGACCCCTACTCCCCTTAACTAAATCTCCAGGCCTGCCAAAGACTGCTCACTTACGAAATAGGCCAAAGCCTATGCCAATGGGCTCGTGACATCCATGCACTGAGTCGTCAAATGACGCACGTTAAGAAG
>CM053265.1:34512872-34654872 GCA_028583415.1 Protea cynaroides
ATGTTCACATTGGTGCTTCTTCCGACTCAGCCTCTGTCCCGACCTCCGGGTCTCGGTCTCCAAGAAGCGGAGGGCTAAGCCACGGGAACTGGAATTGCTTTAACAAGATCGACTGGGGCTGGTTCACGGTTAACGGGATGGATAGAGATCAATCGATTCAAGGCAATGAAATTGTTGAAGGCTCCGTCAGGAGTCGGTCAACTGGCTTTGTCCCTGTTCTTGTGGCTGAAACTCCTTCGTCCTCCACAGCTTGCTCATCCATAGCCGTCACCTATTCATATATTGGTGTATCGATATAATCTTCAATCGTAGTACCTGCAACATCAAAAACTAAAAGAATTGTGCACACGAGGGTTAGCTCTCCAACTTGAGCTCAGTGAGTAAACAAAACAATGCAACAAACATATGCATGCATTCAATTCATATCTTTGGTCTGGTTCATAAGTTTGCAATGTGAAATAGAAAGGATTGGTGGCCGCCGCACCTCTATACACGAGTGTGTAAAGCCGCCCAATGGATCAAACACCATTACTATCCCACATGCACCCACCATGGAATAGGGATAGAGCTAAAGTGCTTAGGACCGCACCACATCACACTTCCCCTAATGCCCTACCCATACCAACACGTAAGCCCCTATTGGCGAGGGCTTGCAAACTGGGCTCGCAACTAACCAATCCTAATGTCAAATAGTGTATCCAAGGCCTCACCCAACATCTCTCAATACGTCCATAGAGATAGAACTAACACCCCCCGATAGAGTCAGAGAGTACACGGTTCGAGACCACCTCCCTTGATGCCCTACGACGTAATAGTTCTGCTAAGGTAATGGCGATACGACCATGTCTGTAAGACCCGTATCAAACTAACCTGGTCTTACCACCTTGAACCAGGTCTACCCATCATGGTCGAACCAAACGGATCAAGTGCGTGAAGGAGATCACGATCCCAGGTATTAAACTGACCCAAAAACACTCAAAATAAGGGGAGGGTTGCATACCCAGCAAGGGAGGGTCGGACCCCCCCAGTATAAAAGTAAGACCCCCAGTTTTACATGGGGGGTAGGACATTTTAAGGACCAGGAGTCGACGGGATCTCCGACCCCCCTATCGACCCCCGGTAGTTGATAAAAACAATTCGAAATTAAAATTAGGAAACTTTCCTAATTTCAATGGGATTCCTTCCTAATCTCAATGGGACTTATTTTAGGAGTTTCTACTCTATAAATAGGACGTCCCTAAGCCTCTTTCACTCCTTTTACAACCCTAATTGGATTGAGAGAAAGAGAAGAGAAGGAAGAGAAGGAGAAGAGAAGAAAAGTGGAGAAGAAGACCAAGGAGAAGGGATTCAGAGGAAGAAGCATACTTCTCAGGTATGGATACTATCTCCATGAATTTATTAAGACCTTAGAGTTGATAATGAATAGTGGATTATCTTGGAGAAACCCAAATCATCCACCCATGGTTAGGTTTTCATGAAAAACCATGGGAGAAATCATGAAAGCCATATAGGTGAATAAACCACGGTTCTAGGCCATAAAACATGTATGGAATGGACTGTAGGAGCAAGCCATAGGACCCCAAACACGAAGAATGGACTGAAGGAAGAAAAATTGACAAAACCCACAGGGGGTCACATGGGGGGTCGATGGCCAATCGACCCTACCAGACCCTGAGCATCGACCCCCAGTGTTCTAGAAGTCCTGAATAGGGGTGGTCGCACCCAGGGTCGATCAAAACTCCGACCCTAGCATCGACCCCCAGTTAGCAGTATGCTTTTTAAAGTCCGAATTAATTCTAATTAAATTCTATCAACTTGGTTAGGTTTTCTAGAGATATAATATCGATATATAGTTGATTCTTAAAGCTGGAAAGAGGACTTATGATCAAGTAAAGGTGAGGAAATAAGATCTAAACTAATTGGTTAATGACAAACTATTTTTATTTCTTGAGTCCAATACTATGCTTGATTCTATGCGAATAGGCTTGTAATGTGCATTCAATATGTCATTCAATATTTCTATTTATTGTTCATGCATATTTACTTTAATGTTTATAACATGATGATGTTGATGATGATAGGAAGAGGCATGTGAATGTATGTGTGTGGTTGGTGTACTTGATGCGAGCGAGTATCAGGGGGGTGTCATAGGCCGGGCCTCAGCACTCTAGCTCTATCTCTAACTCAAGTCTTGTGCATTAGCATCGTCGTATCGCCATTATTTTAGCAGAACTATTATGTCGTAGATTATCAGGGGAGGTGGTCCCGGTCCTTGTAGTCTCTGACTTTACCGCGGGGCCTTAGCTCTATCTCTATGGACGTTCTGAGGGATGCTGGGGTGAGGCCTTGTATACACTATTTGGCAATAGGATTGGTTAGTTGCGAGCCCAGTTTGCAAGTCCACGCCAGCAGGGGCTTACTTGTTGGTATGGCACTGTACTGCAATAAACGTTAACCTTTGTTGTACAATGTTCATGGTAGGGTGGATGGGGACGACAATAAACGTTATCCTTTGGGCGGACTTCCACACCCTATGTATAGAGGAGGGGTCAATAAACGTTAACCTTTGTCCATCAAACCTTTCTATTGCGCATAGCAAACTTTAAACCAGACCAAAGATATGAATTGAATGCATGCATATATATTGTTGCATTGTTTTGTTTGCTCACTGAGCCATGATGTGTGCTCACCCTCTCGACGTCGAATATTTTTAGTTGATGATGCAGGTACTACCGTCGAAGATTATGTCAACGCTCTAGTATACGGGCACATGGCGGCGATGGAAGTTGAAGATGAAGTGGATGCGCAAGACTCCTCTTACGAGTGCAACTCATGCGTATTCGATTAGATTTTATTTTAATTATTTGGATTTAGTGAAGTCTTGTAATTGATATTTATTTATGTCTTAGTTGATACAGAATAATTTGCTACTTAAATATGATTATCACATCTAGAGTCCTCAGTTCGTTTACTATAAGACTTCCGTTATTGTGTATTTACTCTGATTATGAATGTGGATGTATGAGGTTTAGATATAACGGAGATAGCCTACTCGAGATCCTGGTTGAACCGTTGGTTTGTTAGCGGTTCATCACACCATTCTGAATAGTACAGAATTGGGGTGTGACTACTTGGTATCAGAGCATCTCAGGCATTGTCCGCTAAACTAGCATACCTTCTCGATGAATTGTGAACTGAGATAGGATAAAAGTAAAAACTGTAATATTAACACACTATAAGCACTAGTGATGTTTGAGACCAAATTTGAAAAGAGAATAATGCATCTATTAAAGGGGGAACAATTTTAAATACAATGAGAGAGAAAAAA
The DNA here is from genome assembly GCA_028583415.1 of Protea cynaroides. NCBI lineage: Eukaryota > Viridiplantae > Streptophyta > Magnoliopsida > Proteales > Proteaceae > Protea > Protea cynaroides. The sequence continues at coordinate 34,516,201 of CM053265.1, forward strand.
ACGTATATAAATAGCTAAAGCAGTGTACAGTCCACAACCCAGACAGTTACTCTGTAGTACAAAAAAAAGAAAATAAATATAATCATGAACCTGGAGGTGATGGAGGAGGCGGTGCCTCACGGTCTCTGTCATAATCCTCAGCCTAGACTCTAGTCAACCAGACTACTTGAGTCTGGGTCATCTGAAGACTAGCTGTGAGACCAGCCAACTGCTGATCAGTCACGTGCTGAGCACCCAAAAGCACCTCCATACGCATATCTAACCGGCGCGGAGCATCTATGAGCTCTCCCATCCTCATGTCCAATATGCGCTGGGCGTCTAGTAGCTCATCTACTCTCACACGCTTAGCGTCTAGTAACTCCCCCATCCTCAGATCAGATCTGCACAGAGCCTCTCTGATCTCATGCAATATCCCCATCATATCAGAAGGTGGGTGTGAAGGACCAGCCGCATAAGAAGGACCAGCCGCATAAGAAGTACTAGCTCCAACAGCATGTGTAGGTGAAGGAGGCGGTATGGAGTCCACATCCATGTACAGACGATCATCATCACCAGCAGGCTCCCCATGAACTCCAGCGGCTGCTGCTGCTGCCTCAGCGTCAGCCATTTCTACTCGAGTGTGAGGGCGCACCATCGCATTCGTCTCCTCATCACTGACCTGGGCATCCCGCATGCCTATCTTGCAAATAGCCTCCCAATCTAGAGGTGATGAGAAGGATTTCTCCTGAATCTTCTCATCCACTAAGTCAACCCCCAGGCGGGTAAGCAAGGTAGTGATCATGCATCCGTAAGGAAGGTTGCCAGTGTGACTGGGCAACGTGGCACTGATCATGGTACGCATAATGATGTATGGAAGGCAGACAGACTGCCTAGTGCATATACAATATAGGAGATACTGGGTCAGCTGGGAGACCCTCTCGTAATGACCACTCTGCGGTATCAGGTTATGCTGAATGATCTTGCAGTATACCCGTGGATCAGAACGCAGATAACACGCCCTCATCTACCAGCGATCAGGTCAGATGAGCTGACTATCGATTTCAGCCCTCATCTGAAGAGAAAAGAACTGGGGCTCTCTAGGAGCACAGAAAACCATGGGGCCAGCATAAGAAATGCCCAGTAGGTCGGCCAGCTGCCGATAATCAAATGAGATGTCAACTCCATTGACGTAGCCCGTGATGCGCAGCTCATCACCCCTCTCCACATCATTGTAATCCCCCACCACCTGGAGGTTACAATAGAACTGGAGTACCAAGTCAGGGCAGGTACAGGCTTCATATGTGATGATAGGAAGCCAGCCCATGTCACCAAATGCTCTCTCCACATTGAACAAGGCTAACTCAGCAAAGTTCACCTTGCGACCTCCCTCTAGCTTCTGCGAGCGTAGTGGGCATACTGTGCCTCAGCTTTGTTGGAAAGGAAACGAAGACGGTCGCGAACTCTGAGTACCTTGGTACGAGCCATAGTATCTATAAATAAGAAAGAAAAACAAATAATGGGTTAGTAGAGAGTAAAAATCCAAAATTTCGACATAATAACGATGTAAATTGGATAAAAGCCTCACTTTTCACCCATACACGTGGGCAGGAGGACTTACATAGATCCTAAACTAACTTGTGAGACTTAAACAGGAAGAAATTGCAACTAATTAGATTGAACTGTAAGAAATTTCAAGAAATTCAAAATTTTGCCAAATTTAGGGCAAAAAGTGAAAATTTCGAGTTTCTCGATAACCAACCGATGAAACTCGAATATTTTTGAGGGCTTTCATCCATTGACTCACCAACAACAAAATCCCCCAATAAAAATCGAATTTTTACATCTGGAAAAAGTTTAATTTGAAGAAAACGAGATATACGGGTGAAAACCTAGAAAAAAAACCTAAAAACATGTAAAGGTAAGATACATACCTGTAGGGAAGGTGTAGACGTCGAAACAAGGAACCCAAATGACAAATGTAGTAGAGTTGGCACTCGAGCAACTCAGAGGAAGGAGACGAGTCGAAACGGAGGAGGAAGAATGGAAAATGAACTCAGAATCGGACCTTAAAAATCTGATTTTTGGTCCGGGGGTCGGAGATTTCGATTTGAACAATCGACCCCAATATCGACCCCCGCATCGACCCTTAGCTATCGGGAACCTGATAGAGAACCAGGGGTCGCACCCTGGGTCGGACATACAATGACCCCCCCATCCACCCCTAGCTCTCGGGAAAACTAGGTGATTTCCCAGGGTCGGATACAGAGAGTCGGATACCCATCGACCCCCACCATCGACCCTGCATAGAAAAGACAGCATTTTTTTCACAAAATGATCTGAAAATTTTGAAAATAACATCGGTTAGCGTATCTACATGAAGTATAAATGATTGCCTCACATCTTTTAATGATTTTCAGGCATCACCATTATCAGAGGGAAAATATGGACGGGCGTAGAGTAACCAGGCAGAGCCAAAACGTAGTTCCACCACCACCACCTGTGTAGGAAGCCAGTCAAGAAAATATATATGCACAAGGTAATCCATAGGTTGCACCACCAGTAAACCAGGGTCAGGAAATTCCTACAAACTTGCCACCTCCACCACCGGAGCTGGCAACCGTGGTTATGAACCTAGTGCAACAGCTGCAACAAATGCAACAAGCACAGGCTCAAATGCAAGCAGCAATGGGAATAATGTTTCAGACAGCACATGCTACACCAATGCCGACTGGACAAACAAGTGCAGCACCGGTGGGTAACCACCCAGTACCTGAAACACCTCAACCACCAACTGCACAGATTCCAGTACTAGGTCCTGAAGTGGTTCAGGTTAATTACCAGTATCCACAACCTATGTTTGGGGCATACCCTCAAAATCAAATGGACCACTCCCGACAGGTCGAGTGATTCTTAAAGATGAAACCCAAAGAGTTTAACGGTAAACCATCCTATCCTTTATGGCCAGCACATTGGATCGACGAGATGGAGAGGAATTTTTTGATGATGACTATTACAGAAGAAGAAAAGGTATTATGTGCCACCTTCATGCTAAAAGGTGATGCACATCATTGGTGGAAATCTACCAGGGCCTACCTATTAACCAAGCACGCCCTATTGACCTGGGCTATATATAAAGAAGCTTTCTTTGAGAATTACTTCCCCCGAAGCTTCAAAGATTCTATGGAGAAGGAGTTCCTGAGTTTATATCAGTGACAGATGTCCGTGGATGCATATAAACAGCGTTATGAGGAGCTATTTTTCTTTGCACCACTCAGCATGCAAGAAGAAGGCACTAAGACCCGTAGGTTTGTTACGGGACTTAGAGGAAGCATCAGAGAGCATGTTCTAGGTTTGGAGAAGAAAATATATAATGAAGCTATGTAAATTGCTCGAGTTATAGAATCGAGCCAGAAGGAGAGTTATTTCTTGCAAATAAGAGGTATAAAAAGGCCAGCTGGAAATGCTTATAACGGAGGGAATAACAAGACATTCAAACCTTTCCGTGCTCAAGGCATTACTGCTGCACCCAAGACTACCCCAGTAGCTCAACAGCAGCCAAAGCCAAATACTGAAGGTCCAAAATGTTATAACTGCAATCAAGCGGGGCATATGGCAAGGGAGTGTCCTAAGCCCAGGAAGTAGCTACATCAAGGACGAGTTTATGCTGTTACATCTGAGGATGCTGCCGCATCACCCGATGTGGTCACAGGTATGACTGAAACCTTTTAAGTTGTATTACATTGTGTGAGCATGTAGACTAAGTTAAAATAAATCATAGGTATCATACCTATAAATGACATACCTGCCAGAGTACTCTTTGACTCAGGAGCTACTCATTCTTTTATATCTGTGTCATTTGGAAAGAAGCTGAATTTTCCCATCAAAACATTCGACTACAAACTACTTGTACGGTCACCGATGGGGTTAGAAGTGGAGTTAGAAAAAGGTTATGGGCCATGTCCAGTTCTTATTGGTGAGAAAACCTTAGATGCAACCTTGATCCAACTTAGGATGGCAGACTTTGACGTCATCTTGGGAATGGACTGGTTAGCTCGGCATTCTACGAACCTATTGTGCGCCGAAAAGAAGCTAACATTTAAAGACAAAGAAGGAGCAGAATTCAGTTTTACGGGAACCAAACTTTCCCGTAAACGCAAGCTCATACTCTCAGCACTGAAGGCTAAGAAGTTCCTTGAGAAAGGAGCAGTCGGGTATCTAGTATCAGTGGTCGACCTCACCAAAGAAGCACCACGGATGGAAGATATTGATGTCATACGGGACTACCCCGACGTATTTCCTGAGAAACTATCAGGATTACCACCCGATCGAGCCACAGAGTTTGTGATAGATCTTATACCTGGAGCCGCACCAGTATCAAAAGCACCTTATTGAATGGCTCCTACAGAACTAAAGGAATTGAATGTACAACTACAAGAACTACTGGACAAGGGTTATATTCGACCCAGTATATCACCATGGGGAGCGCCAGTATTGTTCGTAAAGAAAAAGGACGGTAGCGTTCGATTATGTATCAACTACCGGGAGTTGAACAAACTGAAAATCATGAATTGATATCCACTTCCTCGGATCGATGACTTGTTCGATCAGTTGCAAGGAGCAAAAGTATTTTCTAAGATGGATCTTCGGTCAGGCTAACATCAGTTGAAGATTAATGTAAGACCCGTATCAAACTAACCTGGTCTTACCACCTTGAACCAGGTTTACCCATCATGGTTGAGCCAAATGGATCAAGTACGTGAAGGAGATCACGATCCCAGGTATTAAACTAACCCAAAAACTCTTAAATAAGGGGAGGGTCGCATACCCAGCAAAGGAGGGTCGGACCCCCCAGTATAGAAGTCAGACCCCCAATTTTATATGGGGGGTCAGACATTGTAAGGACCAGGGGTCGACGGGATCTCCGACCTCCCCTATCGACCCTCGGTACTCGATAAAAATAGAAATTAGGAAACTTTCCAAATTTAAATGGGATTCCTTCCTAATCTCAATGGGACGTTTTAGGAGTTTTTACTCTATAAATAGGACGTCCCTAAGCCTCTTTCACTCCTTTTAGAACCCTAATTGAATTGAGAGAAAGAGAAGAAGAAGATAAGGAAAGAAGAGAAGAAAGCAAAAGGAGAAGAGTTGCAGAGAAGGGGTAATCTTTTCAGGTATGGAAACTATTTCCATGAGTTTCTAATGACCTTAGAGTAGATAATGAAGAGGGTATGATCTCGGAAAAACCCAAACCATCAACTCATGGTTAGGTTTTCATGGAAAACCATGGGAGAAATCATGAAAGCCATATAGATGAATTAATCGTGGTTCTAGGCCATAGAACATGTGTGGAATGGACAGTAGGAGCAAGCCATAGGACCCCAAACACGAAGAATGGGCTGAAGGAAGAAAAATCGATAAAACCCACAGGGGGTCGCATGGGGGTCGATGGCCAATCGACCCTACCAGACCCTGAGCATCGACCCCCAGTGTTCAGGAAGCCCAGACTAGGGGTGGTCGCACCCAAGGTCGATCATAACTCAGACCCTAGCTCTGACCCCCAGTTAACAGCATGGTTTCTAAATTCAGAATTAGTTCTAATTAAATTTTATCGATTTTGTTAGGTCTTCTAGCAATATAATAAAAATATAAAAGTGATTTTAAAGCTTGAAAGAGGATCTACTAGCAAGCTAAGCTATGGAAACAAGACTCTTAACTAATTGGTTAATAATAAACTATTTTATTTCTTGAGTCCAATGCTATGCTTGTAATGTGCATTCAACATGTCATCCAATATTTCTATTTATTGTTCATGCATATTTACTTTATTGTTTATAACATGATAATGTTGATGATGATAGGAATAGGCATGTGAATGTATGTGTGTGGTTGGTGTACTTGATGCGAGCGAGTATCAGGGGGGGTGTCATAGGCTGGGCCTCAGCACTTTAGCTCTATCTCTAACTCAGGTTTTGTGCATTAGCATCATCGTATCGCCATTACTTTAGCAGAACTATTACGTCGTAGAGTATCAGGGGAGGTGGTCTCGGTCCTTGTAGTCTCTGACTCTATCGGGGGGCCTTAGCTCTATCTCTATGGACATTCTGAGGGATGTTGGGGTGAGAGCTTGGATACACTGTTTGGCATTAGGATTGGTTAGTTGCAAGCCCAGTTTGCAAACCCTCGCCAACAGGGGCTTACGTGTTGGTATGGCACTGCACAACAATAAACGTTAACCTTTGTTGTACAATGTTCATGAATTGGGTGCTTGTGAGTCGACGATAAACGTTACCTTCGGGTGGCGTCACACACTTGTGTATAGAGGAGGGGTCAATAAACGTTAACCTTTGACCACCAAAACCTTTCTATTGCAAATTGCAAACTTTATACCAAACCAAAGATATGAATTGATTGCATGCATATGTATTGTTGCATTGTTTTGTTTTCTCACTGAGCCATGATGTGTGCTCACCCACTCGACGTCGAATATTTTTAGTTGATGATGCAGGTACTACAGTCGAAGATTATGTCAATGCTCCAGTGTACAGGCACATGGCGACGATGGAAGTTGAAGATGAAGTGGATACTCATGACTCCTCTTGCGAGTACAACTCATGTGTATTCGATTAGATGTTATTTTCATTATTTGGATTTAGTAAAGATGTATTTGATATTTATTTATTTATGTCTTAGTTGACACAGAATAATTTGCTGTTTAAATATTAATATCACAGTAGATTCTCAGTTCATTTTACTATAAGACTTCCACTATTGTGTATTTATTCTGATTATGAATGTGGATGTATGAGGTTTAGATAAAATGAATATCGTCTGTCCGAGATTCTGTTTGAACCGTTGGTTTGCTAGCGGTTCATCACACCATTCTGAATAGTACAGAATTGGGGTGTGACAATTAAAGATGGTAATATTCCTAAGATAGCTTTCAGGATCCGATATGGACATTATGAATTCTTGGTCATGTCTTTTGGATTAACAAACACACCAGCAACATTCATGGAACTTATGAACCGGGTTTTCCACGATATGTTGGATACGTCAGATATTGTATTTATTGATGATATATTGGTATATTCCAAGGACAAGGAAACCCATATTAAGAATTTAAACGCCACTCTACAGCGTTTAAGGAAAGAGAAGCTGGATGCCAAATTTACCATGTGTAAGTTTTGGCTAAGTGAAGTTGCCTTCCTAGGCCATGTAGTATCCACTAAAGGAATCAAAGTGGATCCCAGCAAGATGGAGGCTATTGTAAAGTGGAAAGCAACAAAGAGCGTTGCAGAAATTAGAAGTTTTCTGGGTCTAGCTGGTTATTATCGGTGATTTGTGGAAGACTATTCCCAGATTGCCGTACCTCTCACCAGTCTGACTAAGAAAAGTGAAAAGTTTGTGTGGACGGATAAATGCGAGAAGAGCTTTCAAACCTTGAAGACCAGATTGATATCCACTCCGATTTTGACTATTTTGGTTCCAGGACAGCCATTTGTCTTGTACACTGATGCGTCAGGACTGGGATTAGGATGTGTGCTTATGCAAGGAGAACAAGTAATTTCTTATGCCTCAAGAGAGTTAAAGACACATGAGAAAAATTATCCCACTCATGATTTAGAGTTAGCAGCAGTAGTACATGCTGTCAAGATATGGAGACATTACCTATACGGAGAGAAGTTTCAGATTAAATCGGACCACAAAAGTGTTACTTTTCTATTTAATCAAAAGGGGTTGAATATGAGACAAAGAAGATGGCTGGAACTATTGAAAGACTATGATTGTGATATCTAGTATCATCCGGGGAAAGCTAATGATGTAGCGGATGCGTTGAGCAGAAAGGCAATGATAAAATCTCAAGGAGAGGTTAGCACAACTGTAGCAATGTGTACTACTAGAACGGTATTCAATCACGGCAATGAGCAGTATGTGATAGATACAACGGATGGATCAGCCAACCAAGGGTTCATTCATCGGTTTTCCAATATGTTCGTTGCATTGAAGATTATACCGGATATAATTGATGAAGTGAAGATAGCTATCAAATCAGACCCTTACTTGAGAACGGTACGAGAAGACATCGAAAAAGGTAGAACTAACCCTGAGTTCACCTTTGACAAAGAGAAGGTATTGAAGTTCAAAGGAAGAATATGTGTACCCGAAACAGAAAGTGTGGACATTAGACACCGACTGATGAAAGAAGCCCATACCACTATCTATTCGATACACCCGGGAAGTACAAAAATGTATCATGATCTAAAGAAATTATATTGGTGGAGAGGAATGAAAGCAGACGTAGCTAAGTTCGTGTCTCAATGCCTAAATTGTCAGAAAGTAAAGGCTGAACGATAAAGACCCGCAGGACTGTTACAGCCGTTACCGGAACCAGCATGGAAATGGGACTGCATCACTATGGACTTCGTCACAGGGTTACCATTGACTCCTCAAGTAGTTAAAGCAGTTTGGGTGATTGTAGACCGCCTGAATAAAATAGCTTGCTTTTTATACTGATACGACATCAGTATATACTAGAGAGGTTAGCAAAGCTGTATGTGGATAATATTGTTCGATTACACGGTGTACCAGAGAGCATTGTGACCGATAGAGATCCATGATTTACTTCTAAGTTTTGAGAAGGATTGCAAAAGGCTATGGGTACAACATTGAAGTTTAGTACTGCATTCCATCCATAAATAGATGGACAGTCAAAGCGTACAATTCAGATTCTAGAAGATATGCTACGAGCATGTGTAATTGATTTTAAAGGATCATGGGATGAAAAGTTACCACTGATCGAGTTTGCTTATAACAATAGCTATCATGCTACTATACAGATGTCACCCTATGAAGCACTGTATGGCAGAAAGTGTCGAACTCCGTTGTTTTGAAATGAAGTTGGGGAATGTAGTATTGTTGGACTGGAATTTATTGAAGAGACTTGCCTAGTGGTCGACATTATCAAATAAAGAGTGAGAACAGCTCAGAATCGTCAGAAGCAATATGCAGATACTCGACGCAGAGATCTTGAGTTCATCGTGGGTGATAAAGTATTCTTAAAAGTATCGCCTATGCGAGGATTGAAACGGTTCGGATACAAAGGGAAACTAAGTCTAAGATATGTCGGGCCATATGAGATTCTAGCTAAGCATGGGAAAGTGGCTTACTAGTTAGCACTACCCCCATCTATGTCAAGTGTGCATGACGTATTTCATATTTCCTTATTGAAGAAGTATGTCAAAGATCCAACGCACATTCTTACAGTAGATCTGCCTGATTTGACTGATGATTTGACATTTGAAGTAACACCAACTGAAATCACTAGCCGAAAGGTTCAACGACTACACAACCAAGATATCTATTTTGTTAAGGTCACTTGGAGAAGTAGAGACACGGAAGAAATTACATGGGAAGAAGAGAATGCTATGCGAAAGCAATACCCTCATTTATTCGACTCAGAAGGTATGAACAATTTTGGGGATGAAATTTTTATAAGTAGGGGGGAGTTGTATGACCTGTATCAAACTAACCCGGTCTTACCAACTTGAACTAGGTCTACCCATCATGGTCGAACCAAATGGATCAAGTGTGTGAAGGAGATCACGATCCCAGGTATTAAACTGACCCGAAAACACTCAAAATAAGGGGAGGGTCGCATACCCAGCAAGGGAGGGTCGGACCCCCCCAGTATAAAAGTCAGGCCCCCAGTTTCATATGGGGGGTCGGACATTTTAAGGACCATGGGTCGACGGGATCTCTGACCCCCCTATCGACCCCCGATAGTCGGTAAAAACAGTTCGAAACTAAAATTAGGAAACTTTCCTAATTTCAATGGGATTCCTTCCTAATCTCAATGGGACTTATTTTAGGAGTTTCTACTCTATAAATAGGACATCCCTAAGCCTCTTTCACTCATTTTACAACTCTCATTGGATTGAGAGAAAGATAAGAGAAGGAAGAGAAGGAGAAGAGAAGGAAAGTGGAGAAGAAGACCAAGGAGAAGGGATTCAGAGGAAGAAGCATACTTCTCAATTATGGATACTATCTCCATGAATTTCTTAAGACCTTAGAGTAGATAATGAAGAGGGGATTATCTAGGAGGAACCCCAATCATTCACCCATGGTTATGTTTTCATGAAAAACCATGGGGGAAATCATGAAAGCCATATAGGTGAATAAACCACGGTTCTAGGCCATAGAACATGTGTGGAATGGACTGTAGGAGCAAGCCATAGGACCCCAAAAATGAAGAATGGACTGAAGGAAGAAAAATTGACAAAACCCACAGGGGGTCGCATGGGGGGTCGATGGCCAATCGACTCTACCAGACCCTGAGCATCGACCCCCAGTGTTCGGGAAGTCCTGAATAGGGGTGGTCGCACCCAGGGTCGATCAAGACTTCGACCCTAGCATCGACCCCGAGTTAGCAGCATGCTTTTTTGAAGTCTGAATTAATTCTAATTAAATTCTATCGACTTGGTTAGGTTTTCTAGAGATATAATATCGATATATAGTTGATTCTTAAAGCTTGAAAGAGGACTTACGATCAAGTAAAGGTGAGGAAACAAGATCTAAACTAATTGGTTAATAACAAACTATTTTTATTTCTTGAGTCCAATGCTGTGCCTTATTCTATGCGAATATACTTGTAATGTGCATTCAACATGTCATCCAATATTTTTATTTATTGTTCATGCATATTTACTTTATTGTTTATAACATGATGATGATGATGATGATGATGATATGAATAGGCATGTGAATATAAGTGTGTGGTTGGTGTACTTGATGCGAGCGAGTATCAAGGGGGGTGTCGTAGGCCGGGCCTCAGCACTCTAGTTCTATCTCTAACTCAAGTCTTGTGCATTAGCATCGTCGTATCGCCATTACTTTAGTAGAACTATTACGTCGTAGAGTATCAGGGGAGGTGGTCTCGGTCCTTGTAGTCTCTGACTCTACCGGGGGGCCTTATCTCTATCTCTATGGGCATTCTGAGGGATGTTAGGGTGAGGCCTTGGATACACTGTTTGGCATTAAGATTGGTTAGTTGCGAGCCCAGTTTGCAAGCCCTCGCCAGCAGGGGCTTACGTGTTGGTATGGCACTGTACAACAATAAACGTTAACCTTTGTTGTACAATGTTCATGGTAGGGTGGATGGGGACAACAATAAACGTTAACCTTTGGGCGGACTTCCACACCCTGTGTATAGTGGAGGGGTCAATAAACGTTAACCTTTGACCACCGAACCTTTCTATTGCGCATTGTAAACTTTAAACCAGACCAAAGATATGAATTGAATGCATGCATATGTATTGTTGCATTGTTTTGTTTGCTCACTGAGCCATGATGTGTGCTCACCCTCTCGACGTCGAATATTTTTAGTTGATGATGGAGGTACTACTGCCGAAGATTATGTCAAAGCTCCAGTGTACGGGCACATGGCGGCGATGAAAGTTGAAGATGAAGTGGATACGCTTGACTCCTCTTGTAAGTGTAACTCATGCGTATTCGATTAGATTTTATTTTAATTATTTGGATTTAGTAAAGACTTGTAATTGATATTTATTTATGTCTTAGTTGATACAAAATAATTTGCTACTTAAATATGATTATCACATCTAGATTCCTCAGTTCTTTTTACCATAAGACTTTTCGCTATTGTGTATTTACTCTGATTATGAATGTGGATGTATGAGGTTAAGATAAAATAGATATAGCCTACTCGAGATCCTGGTTGAACCGTTGGTTTGCTAGCGGTTCATCACACCATTCCGAATAGTACGGAATTGGGGTGTGACAATGTCAGTGGACAAGACTTGAGTAGAGATAGAGCTAGAGTCTGGTGACCAGGATGAACCACAGTGTCACGTCCTCCCCCTGATGCTCCACTCACGTCAAGCACACTAACCAGTCACATACATTCACTTGCCTATTCCTAGCATCATCATCATCATCATGCTATAAATAAACAAAACTAAATATGCATGAACATTAATAGTAGGAATATTGGATGACATGTGAAATGTACAATACACCCATACAAGCATAGAAACATTCATGGCATTAGACTCAATAAACAAAGACAATTTATTATTACCCAGTTAGTTTAGGTCTGTCTTCCTCACCTTTGATTGCTAGTAGATCCTCGTTCAAGCTTTATAATTTTACTTTTTAATCACGGGAAAAACCTAAGAAGTCAATAGATTTTAATTAGAATTAATTCCAATATGTTTAGACTAATAGAAACTGAGGGGTCGCAGGTGGGGAAGTACCTGGGGTCTCAGTTTCTGTGACCACAAGGCATAGGGTCGCAGGGTAGGGTTGCATCTGGGGTCTCAGTTTCTGCGACCCCAGGGTGTAGGGTCACAGGGTAGGATAGCACCTGGGGTCTCAGTTTCTGTGACCCCCGGGTGTAGGTTCGCAGGTAGGGTCAGACAAACTACGACCCTACATGCGACCACACCCTCCCTAGGAACTTTCGGAGGGCATGTGGTCGGATGTGTGGCTCTCGTGGGGTCGGACATCATTCGACCCTAAGTGTGACCACACGTGTCATGGTCGATCTTTCACTCTTAAGTCCATTCCTTTATGTTTGAAACCTTTAGCTTATCTTCATTGTCCTTCCTATGATTGTGCAATGGTTCAAAACTATTATTTTATACACTATCCATTGTCCACAATGATTTCCTCCATGGATTCTCTTAGATTTTTTCCTTGGATGGATGATTTGGGTTTCTCCTAATCCTATCTTGTTCATGAACTATTCTAGGCTCTTAAATAAATCATGGGAATTAGGTTCATACCTTAGGTTTGCTGGAGATTCAAAGATTTCTATGAATTTCCTCCTCCTCAGTCTTCTTCTTCAATTCTCCTTTTCTTTTCCTTCTCTTCCTTTTCTTCTCTTTCTCTCTCTTTCAATTAGAGTTCGAAAGCAGTGAAAGAAGCTAAGGGACATCTTATTTATTGAGGAAAACCATCCATAATAATCCCCAATGAGTTTAGGATAAAACCCCCTTCGGATTAGGAAGGTTTCCTAAATTCGGTTTCTGGTTGTTTCCGTGGGGTCGGACGTAGTGTCGCAGAATCCATGACCCTACATTTTTAAAACGTGCGACCCCACAACCAAAAGTCATGGGTTGGAGTCTTTTGAAGTGGGGTCGGTCACTCCTATTTAGGCATGCGACCATACACTCATATTTGATTGTTTTTGTGTTAAATTTCATACCTGGTCTTGTGGTTTCTTCACACACTTGATCCACTTGGCTCCACCATGATAGGTAGGCCTGATACAAGGTGGTAAGACCGGTTAGTTCGATACTGGTCTTACAACTCTACCATCCTTAAAAGAAATTTCGTCCCCAAAATTTGAACGTACGGATCTTACAACTCCCCTATCCTTATAAAAAATTTTGTCCTCAAAATTTGAATTTACTTCGGAGTCAATAGGTGAGAATTCTGTTTTCGCATTGCATCTTCTTCCTCCCATGCAATCTTCTCCACGTCTTGTCTTCGCTAGGTTACCTTCATTTAATAATTATTCCCGCTTTGGAGATGTTGTACCTTCCTACTAGTGAACTAGGCTGTTACCACTTCAATAGTTAAATCTTCTATCTAATCAAGTGGTTCAGTGGTCAATACCTTTTATATGGTTCTCCAACGTACGTCTTCAATAGAGACATGCGAAATACGTCATGCACATTAGACATGGATAGCGGTAACGCCAATTGATATAATACTTTTCTACATCTCTCCAAAATTTATAAGTTCCAACACAAATATAGGACCCCACTTTCCCTTCTTGCTGAACTAGTTCAAACTATGCATAAGTGATATCTTCAAGAACACTTTGTCACTTATGGTGAACTCATGATCTTGGTGTCTCTTCTGACAAACTTGAGCTATCCTGCCACTTTTTTGTTGATCTTGTCTGCTACTCGACAGGTTTCTTCAACAGACTCAGGTTTTACAATTCCTTATTCACCAACTTTATTCCAAAACAAAAGAATTTGACATTTCTACCATACCATGCGTTATAGGTGACAATTACATGGTAGCATGGTATCAACTTTAATTTACGGTAACTTCTCCACTCAAGCCCCTTGAAATCAATTTCACCAGCTCAGGGTATATCAACTAGGATCTGTATAGTCCGCCCCGACTGTCCGTCGGTTTAAGGTACAACATGGTACTAAATTTCAACTTTGTCCCCAATGTTTTCTGTAGATCCTCTCAAAACAATGAGATAAAGCATGAGCGTCTGACCGACACTATGCTCTCAGGCATACCATTGAATTTGGCAATATTATCCACATATAGATTAGTTAGCCGCACCAAAGCATACCGAGGTCGTATAGCAATGGAATGAGCTATCTTCCTAAGGCGATCAACAATCACCCAAACTGAGTCAATCAATCTGGGAGTCAGTGGCAAATCAATGACAAGGTTCATTGTAATGCAGTTTCACTTCCAGATTGGTTTCGATAGTTATGGTAGTAGGCCATATTGGTCTTTGTCTTTCAGCCTTTACTTGCTGATAATTTAGACTCTGGAACACGCACTAAGCCCAATTTGTTATCATTCCTCTTTACCAGTACGATCTCTTCAGGTCATGATACGTATTGGTACTCCAGGATGTCCTGGATATTGAGTACAATGGGCTCTTATCATTATCTTGTTCATGATATCCGAGTCTTTATATTCAGGTATTCAGAATCTACCCCAGTATCTGAGTACCGTCTCCGCATCCATAGTAAGTCTGGGTTAGGTTTTTCTTTCTCTAAATCTTCTTGCAGTGTTCTTATATATAGATCTAACAAAATTACTACCCTTACTTCATCTATCAAATCAGAGACGATCTTTAATGTTGTGAACACAAGCGACGAACTATTGCTCCATAAGTTCATCCATAAGTTCTCACTCAACTGGATCATCACGAGTTTCTATTATATGTTACTCTTCTTCCAAATATGAATCTATTGCTGCGAAACATATGCCAGCATTTATACTGGGTCCTTCTTTGGATTTCATAATTCCCATTTTGCTTATGGTCTTAGCTACTACATTAGCCTTGCTCGAGCAATACTACCTATCACACTTCAGGAGTTCCAACCATCTCATTAGCTTCTTGTTCAACTCTTTCTGGGTGAAGAGATAAGTAAGACTCTTGTAATCTGATTTATTCTGAAATTCTTCTCCATATAGGTAATGTCTCCAAGTCTTGATTGCATAACTCATCACCAGTAATTCCAAGTTATGAGTAGGGTAACTCTTCTCATGCTCCTTCAGTTTTCTTGAAGCATATGCAATCGCTTATTTACCATGCATCAATCCACATCCTAGATCCAATTCGAAGGCTTCGATATATAGGGTAAAAGGTTCCCTTGGTACCGGAATGGTCAAGATGGGAGTTGATATCAACCTTGTTTTTAGAGTCTGGAAACATTCTCACACTTATCAATCCAATTAAACTCCTCTCCCTTCCTGGTTAGCTTGGTAAGAGGTTTTACGATCTTAGAGTGGTCCTCTATAAATCGTTTGAAATAACCAGCTAAACCCAAGAACTTCTGATCTTTGCAATACTCTTTAGGTGTTTCTCACCATATGATTGCTTCTATCTTAATAGGGTCCACTTTAATCCCTTTTTGTGATTCTATATGATCTAAGAAGATCACTTTGTTTAATCAGGTCTCATATTTCTTGGACTTGGCATAAAGCTTTTCCCTTCTCAACTGTTGTGAAGCTATTCTAAGATCCATTGTATGAGTTGCTTCATTCTTGGAATAAATCAAAATATCATCTATGAAAAGTATGATCGATGTGTCCAATATGTCATGAAACACTCAGTTCATTAGCTCCATAAAAGATGTAGGGGCATTGGTTAACCCAAACATCATAATCGGGAACTCATAATATCCAATCCCGATTCTAAAAGCTATCTTCGAGATATCGCTGTCCAAATTCTTCACTTGATGATATCTTAACTGAAGATCAATCTTAGGAAATACCTTTATTCCTTGCAACTGTTTAAACAAGTCATCGATCTGAGGTAGTAGTTATCGATTCTTGTTCATGAGCTTGTTTAGTTCCCGGTAGTCTATACATAATCTGACACTATCGTCCTTTTTCTTCACGAATTGCATTGGCGCTCCCTGTGATGCAATACTTAACCTATTCGGACCTTAGTCTAATAACTCTTGTAGTTGAGTCTTAGTTCTGTCAACTCCATAGGAGCTACTTTATAGTTGCCTTTGACACAAGTATCGTCCTTGGTAACCAGTCGATGACGAACTCGGTCGCATGATCAGGTGGTAGCCCAAGTAAGTCTCCTGGAAACACATCAGGAAATTTATGCATCACATCAATATCTTCCATCTGTGGTGCTTCTTTGGTAGCATATACCACAGATACCATATATCCAACTTTTTTCTCTTCAAAGCATCTCTTTGCCTTTAGCATAGAGAGGATCAGCTTTCACTTCTTAGGCAATATGCTTCCAATAAAACTAAATTATATGCCGTCTTTATTCTTGAATGATAATATCTTCTATGCACATAACAACTTTGTATAGTGTTGAAACAACCAGTCTATTCCCAAGATGACGTCAAAGTCTGCCATCTCAAGTCGATTTAGGTTGCATCCAATTTTGTCCATCCATATGATTTGAACATTGCTCATAACACTCATCTAATGCAATATCTAGTCCAAAAAGGCTTGAACGAGCAAAATCTGGTGTAAAGGTCTTAAGAGCTTGTCTAGTTCCTTCATCTCTTATGATTTTTCAAAGACTATTGTCAAAATCTCATATCTTGAAAAACTCATTGGCTTATATTTCCTTTATCACTGCTGTTCTACCCTGACCTCTCTTTCATATACCTCGAAAATATCTTGTGGTTGTTACTTCATATTCCAATTCTATCTATAAGCATTAGGGTATATGCTTATAAATTCATTAATTCAGCCAAACTCTTTTGGGTCTTTATTTAATCATCTCGTTTGACATTGGGCATAACTCAGTATTAATTGTACTAAATCGAGTATTATTAATGCCACCATTGTCGATTTCATCCTTGTATCCACTCTTAGATATGCTTTTAGAAATCTTATTCCTTGTCAACTTCATACCGATATGACCATTTTTAATTCTACTTGAGTGCTATCTATTTCTTTACTGGCTACTCTTGATAGTTTTCACTTTTTGCTCATACACTCTTTTATAGACATTACTCATATCCATCCATTCAGCAATCTCGAAACAGACCCTCCACTACTTTATCTGAGGTTCCTTGGCTATAGAATCTAATATGAATTTAATCATCTTACTTCCCATAATTCCTTATTCACTAAACATCTTATTAATGGATGTCAAGAAATGTAAGAATCAGAATGTTTATCCAAAAGCAATTCATTTTCTTCTTTCGAATTCAGGGTAATGACGAACACTTTCTTTATTTAATGAACTTAGGTTTAAAGGATCAGGAGTAAATCTATGGTAATTCCAATCGGCATCAAAAGATCGTTAAGTTGCATGGTGGTCCAAATACATGGAAATAAAGGCTTTACAGTTCTTAACCTCATGGTTACAGGTTCTATTGAGTATATAATGCCATTGATCAAAGCATTACAAGAAAAAATCTGGAGAAAGTTTTGGTACATCAATAAATCAGGTATTAATCGAAAGATGTACACTCAACATGATTAAACATTTAACTGTTCATTCAGTTCATGTCTCTGTTCATGTTGTCAATCATGAGAGTGGCTCAGATTGGTATAATCAGGACTAATACTAAAGAAATAATATCTATAACTCCAATTGACAGGTTGAATCAAGAAGGTATCCTATCAAGACACGAGAATTTAAAATCAGGTATGTGCATCCTCTATAGTCGTAAGAGTAAGTCAATAATGCACCGCATCCTATATAAACCAATCTAGTTATATGGCCACAATAGATTTAATCCTTTGCTAAAAAAGTCTGAGGCATCATCTTTAGAAAATATTCCTCAACCCCTGTTGGATCATTCTGCCATGATCCAGCCATCCCATACATTGGTGGCTGATAAGGGAAACCACCTTGATACAATGCTTGTTGTGCACCAAGCTTCTGCACTGGGGTGTACATTACTGGGACTTACTCTATGGTAGGCACTGTGTTGTAGCTAATAGGTGTTGGGGGTACAGTATTGCTACCACTCGATACCGTACTTGGTTTGACCCAGAGGTTTTGATGTAGCATTGGCAACTTGGATAGTGATTCACATAGAAACTTGCATAGTTGGTCTCATCTCTTGTTGCTCTTGTATTTTTTCAAGACAAGTTTATAACAACCGTGGCCAAGGTACTTGATAGTCCAGGTAGATTGGCTGGAGTGGCCTGATTGTTCACCTCGTTTGATTTGCTCCAATCTGATTATCATTATTTAGCATATGCTCAGACGAGTTTTCACTACCCGTTCTCGACCCAGATAGTGGTGGGGTCAAGTTGCAACATCTTCTAAATGCTCAGTGGGCAATGGATCAGCTTGTGGTGGATCTCACTCTGAGTCTCCACATCACCCAGGAGTATTGCTTTATCTCTTTTATAGTTACTCTCATTTTTGATGTATAACTATTGTTCTCCTATCTCTGTTGCATTCAGTCTGAGATCTTTCCCTTTACCTTTGCGGGGATTTAGGCATCACTAGCTATTTTTCTTCACACATCTTGTGAGTATCAACTCGGTATTCGAATTTTCTACTTTACAGATGCTCCCATCTTGCTACTATACTATATCCTTTGTATACTTAGACAACTGTCCTACTTGTAGACCGTACCATATGTTATTTGTTTATCAGGGTATATTTAGATTTTCTTTTTCTGTCAGTGTTTACATATGGTTCCACCTTTTATATGTATATTATTGTCTTGTTTAAGTTATGTAACCAACACAGGTGCTTATGGGGTGTTTGTATTAAAGCTTTTAATTTATCTTAACTCAGTTCATGGACTCTAGTGGAAGTATTCAAGTTTCATGGGCAAGGCCTAAGAGCTCTAAGACCAAGTTGTCACACCCCAATTCTGAACCAACCAGAATGGTGTGATGAACCGTCTATGATTAAATGGTTCAACCAGGATCTTGAATAGGCTATACCCACCATGTTAAACCAAAACACATTCCACATTAATCAGAGATAATAAAGTAAGTAGCAAAAGTCTTACAGATAATGAACTGAGGTCTAGTCATGATAAATAATTAATATTCTATTTATCTCTAAATAACCAAAACATAATTTAATACATATTACAAATATCCAAATATGAAAGTTAAACACTAAGCGTATCCATAGTTGAAACGCTAGCTTGACGAGTCATATTCATCCTCAACAGCTTGCTGATCCATAGCCGTCACCTATTTATAAATTGGCGTGTCGATATAATCTTCAATCGTAATACCTGTAACATCAGAAACTAAAAGAATTTTACGCGTGAGGGTCAGCTCTCCAACTTGAGCTCAGTGAGTAAACAAAACAATGCAACAAACATATGCATGCAATCAATTCATATCTTTGGTCTGGTTCATAAGTTTGCAATGTGCAATAGAAAGGATTGGCGGCCACCGCACCTCTATACACGAGTGTGTGAAGCCACCCAATGGATCAAACACCATTGCCATCGCACATGCACCCACCATGGAATAGATAGAGCTAAAGTGCTTAGGACCGCACCGCATCACACATCCCCTGATGCCCTACCCATACCAACACGTAAGCCCCTATTGGCGAGGGCTTACAAATTGGGCTCGCAACTAACCAATCCTAATGTCAAACATTGTATCCAAGGCCTCACCCCAGCATCTCTCAATACGTCCATAGAGATAGAGCTAAGGCCCCCCAACAGAGTCAGAGACTACACGGTCTGAGACCACCTCCCCTGATGCCCTACGACATAATAGTTCTGCTAAGGTAATGGCGATACAACGATGTCAGTGGGCAAGACTTGAGTAGAGATAGAGCTAGAGTCTGGTGACCAGGATGAACCACAGTGTCACGTCCTCCCCCTGATGCTCCACTCACATCTAGCACACTAACCACACACATACATTTACATGCCTTTTCCTAGCATCATCATCATCATCATGTTATAAATAAACAAAATTAAATATGCATGAACATTAATAGCAGAAATATTGGATGACATGTGAAATGTACAATATAAGCATACAAGCATAGAAACATTCATGGCATTGGACTCAATAAACAAAAATAGTTTATTTATAGCCAATTAGTCTAGGTCTTGTTTCCTCACCTTTGATCGCTAGTAGATCCTCGTTCAAGCTTTATAATTCACTTTTAAATCACTGGAAAAACCTAAAAAGTCGATATATTTTAATTAGAATTAATTCCAATATGTTTAGACTAACAAAAACTGAGGGGTCACAGGTGGGGTAGCACCTGGGGTCTCAGTTTCTACGACCACAGGGCGTAGGGTCGCAGGGTAGGGTAGCACCTAGGGACTCAGTTTTTGTGACCCTAGGGTGTAGGGTCGCACGCTAGGGTAGCACCTGGGGTCTCAGTGTCTACGACCCCTGGGTGGTCACAGGTAGGGTCGGACATATTGTGACCCTACGTGCGACCACACCCTCCCTAGGAACTTCCCGAGGGCATGTGGTCGGACGTATGGCTCTCGTAGGGTCAGACATCATGCGACCCTACGTGTGACCACACGTGTCATGGTCGACCTTTCACTCTTAAGTCCATTCCTTCATATTTAAATCCTTTGGTTTATCTTCATGGTCCTTCCTATGATTGTTCTATGGTTCAAAACTATAATTTTATACACTATCCATTGTCCATATTGATTTCCTCCATGGATTCTCTTGGAATTTGTCCATAGACGGATGATTTGGGTTTCTCTTAATCCTATCTTCTTCATGAACTATTCTAGGCTCTTAAATAAATCATGGGAATTAGGTTCATACCTTCGGTTTGTTGAAGATTCAGAGTTTTCTCTGAATTTCCTCCTCCTTAGTCTTCCACTTCAATTCTCCTTCTCTTTTCCTTTTCTTCCTTCTCTTATCTTTCTCTCTCTTTCAATTAGAGTTCTAAAGCAGTGAAAGAGGCTAAGGGACATCTTATTTATAGAGGAAAACCCTCCTTAATGAGCCCCAATGAGTTTAGGAAAGAACCCCCTTCGGATTAAGAAGGTTTCCTAAATTTGGTTTCTGGTTGTTTCCGTGGGGTCAGACGTAGGGTCACAGAATCCGTGACCCTACATTTTTAAAACGTGTGACCCCACAATCAAAAGTCATGGGTTGGAGTCTTTTAAGGTGGGGTCGGTGACACCAGTTTAGGCATGCGACCACATACTCTTATTTGATTATTTTTATGTTAAATTTCATACCTTGTCTTGTGGTTTCTTCACGCACTTGGTCCACTTGGCTCCACCATGATAGGTAGGCCTGGTACAAGGTGGTAAGACCGGTTAGATTGATACAGGTCTTACAACTTCACCACCCTTAAAAAAAATTTCATCCTCAAAATTTAAACGTACGGATCTTACAACTCCCCCATCCTTAAAATAATTTTTGTCCTCAAAATTTGAATTTACTTCGGAGTCAATAGGTGGAAATTCTGTTTCCTCATTGCATCTTCTTCCTCCCATGCAATCTTCTCCACATCTTGTCTTCGCCAGGTTACCTTCATTTAATAATTATCCCCGCTTTGGAGATGTTGTACGTTCCAACTAGTGAACTAGGCTGGTACCACTTCAATAGTTAAATCTTCTATCTAATCCAGTGGATCAATGGTCAATACCTTTAATATGGATCTCCAACGTACTTCTTCAATAGAGACATGCGAAATACGTCATGCACACTAGACATGGATAGCGGTAACGCTAATTGATATGCAACTTTTCTACATCTCTCTAAAATTTATAAGGTCCAACACATATATAGGACCCCACTTTCCCTTCTTGCTGAACTGGTTCAAACTACGCATAAGTGATATCTTCAAGAACACTTTGTCACTTATGGTGAACTCAAGGACTTGGTGTCTCTTCTGACAAACTTGAGGTATCCTGCCCCTTTTTCTTTGATCTTGTCTGCCACTCGATAGGTTTCTTCAACAGACTCAGGTCTTACAATTCCTTATTTACCAACTTTATTCCAAAACAAAGGAATTTGACATTTCTACCGTACCATGCTTTATAGGTGACATTTACATGGTAGCTTGGTAGCAACTTCAATTTATGATAACGTCTCAACTCAAGCCCCTTGAAATCAATTTCACCAGCTCGGGGCATATCTCCTAGGATCTGTATAGTCCGCCCCGACTGTCCGTCGGTTTAAGGTAAAATGATGTTTTCTGTAGATCATCCCAAAACTTCGAGATAAAGCATGAGCCTCTGACCGACACTATGTTCTCAGGCATACTATTCAATCTGGCAATATTATCCACATTTAGATTAGTTAGCCGCTCCAAAGCATACCGAGGTCGTATAGCAATGGAATGAGCTATCTTCCTAAGGCGATCAACAATCACCCAAAATGCGTCAACTGATTTGGGAGTCAGTGGCAAATCAATGACATAGTTCATTGTAATGCTGTTTCACTTCCAGACTAGCTCTGATAGTTATTGTAGTAAGCCATATTGGTCTTTTTACTTGTTGATAATTCAGACTCTGGAACACGCACTAAGCCCCATTTGTTATCATTCCTCTTTACCAATATGATCTCTTCAGGTCATGATACATATTGGTACACCAGGATGTCCTGAATATTGAGTACAATGGGCTCTTATCATTATCTTGTTCATGATATCCGAGTATTTATATTCAGGTATTCAGAATCTATCCCTATATCTGAGTACCGTCTTTTCATCTAATGTTAGTCAGGGTTAGGTTTTTCTTTCTCTAAATCTTCTTGCACCGTTCTTATATATAGATTTAACAAAATTACTACCCTTACTTCGTCTATTAAATCAGAGACGATCTTTAATGTTGTGAACGCAAGCATGGAACTATTGCTCCATAAGTTCATCCATAAGTTCTCACTCAACTGGATCATCACTAGTTTCTATTATATGTTTTTCTTCTTCCAAATCTGAATCTATTGCTGCGAAACATAAGCTAGCATTTATACTAGGTCCTTCCTTGGACTTCATAATTCCCTTTTTGCTTAAGGTCTTAACTACTACATTAGCCTTGCTCGAGCGATACTGCGTATCACGGTCTTAATCCTTCAGGAGTTCCAACCATCTCCTTAGCTTCCTGTTCAACTCTTTCTAGGTGAAGAGATAAGTAAGACTCTTGTAATCCGATTTAATCTAAAATTCGTCTCCATATAGGCAATGTCTCCAAGTCTTGATTGCATAACTCATCACCGGTAATTCCAAGTCATGAGTAGGGTAACTCTTCTCATGCTTCTTCAGTTTTCTTGAAGCATATGCAATCACTTATTTACCTTTTCTCTCTTTACCTCACCTTTGTTTAACAAAATTACCACCCTTACCTCACCTTTGCTCTCTTTACTCCCTTTCCTGTGTCAGGCCCTGACGAGCCCCCTCGATTTCTATCTGTCAATGGCAGGGAGACTTTCATTCAATCAATGAGGTCAACTTCTTATGATGCTTCCACCCAGTCAACGAGCTTTTCATTTGCTACAGGGTGGTCATAGATCAGGGCGCAGGAAGTCGAAATGAACTCACCCGGCCCGGGATGTATAGATTCTCCGTCAGACTCAGTAGGAGGGGGAGCCGATTCATTCTTACTACTGGCATTCGAATACGCACCCAACCTTTCCTCCCTAAGGCCCAAATACTGGACGAGTAGCCACTATTCCCCACTGATAGTCGAAAGCAAGCACCATAGGTTTGGAACCCTCACCTTGTCACCAACCAGAGTGAGCGTTCGAGAAAACCAGAACCGAGTACGGATTACAACGGGAACGTGTCACACCCCAATTCCGTACTGTTCAAAATGGTGTGATGAACCGCTAATAAACCAACGGTTCAACCAGGATCTCGAGTAGGCTATCCCCGCGTTATCTAAACTTACATACATTCTTAATCATAATCAGAGTAAATACACAATAGCAAAAATCTTATAAATAATCTTCAATGGTATAACCTACATCATCAACTAAAAATATTCGACGTCGAGGGGTGAGCACACATCACGGCTCAGTGAGTAGCCAAAACAATGCAACAGTACATATGCATGCAATCAATTAATATCTTTGGTCCGGTTTAAAGTTTGCAGTATGCAATAGAAAGGTTTAGGTAGCCAAAGGTCGCGTTTATTGATCCCGCCTCTATACACAAGTGTGTGACGTCACCCGAAGATCATGTTTATCGTCGACTCACATGCACCCAACCATGAACAGTATATAACAAATGTTAACGTTTATTGCTACATATTGCCATACCAACACGTAAGCCCCTATTAGCAAGGGCTGCAAACTGGGCTCGCAACTAACCAATCCTAATGCCAAAAATGTATCCAAGGCCTCACCCCAGCATCCCTCAGAATGTCCATAGAGATAGAGCTAAGGCCCCCTGGTAGACTCAGAGACTATAAGGACCGAGACCACCTCCCCTGATACTCTACGACATTATAGTTCTGCTAAACTAATGACGATACGACGGTGCCAATGCACAAGACTTGAGTTAGAGATAGAGCTAAAGTTCTGAGACCCACCAAAGGTTAACGTTTATTGACGTTCTCATCACACCTCCCTTGATACACGCTTGCATCAAGTACACCAACCACACACATACAATCACATGCCTATTCCTATCATCATCATCATCATCATGATATAAACAATAAAGTAAATATGCATGAACAAATAATAGAAATATTGGATGACATGTTGTATGCACATTACAAACATATTCGCACAGAATCAAGCATGGCATTGGACTCAAAAAAAAAGAAAAACAGTTTTGTTATTAACCAATTAGTTTGGAGTTCTGGTTCCTCACCTTAGCTTGCTAATAGATACTTTTCCATGCTTTAGAATCACCTTTACAATGTTATTATATTGCTAGAAGACCTAACAAAGCCGATAGAATTTAATTAGAATTAATTCTGAATTTAAAAACCATGCTGTTAACTGAGGGTCAGAGGTAGGGTCGGAGTCCTGATCGACCCTCGGAGCGACCCTCCCCAAACTCTGAACTTCCCGAACACTGAGGGTCGATGGTCAGAATCACCTAGGGTCGGATGGTCATCGACCCTCGATGCGACCCTCTGTGCACTTTGGTCCAATACCCTCTTTTTAATCCATTCTTCGTGTTTAGGTCCTATGGCTTGCTTCTACATTCCATTCAACATTCATTCCATGGTCAAGAACCATGAATCATCCACCTAAATAGCTTTCATGCATTCTTCTATGGTTTTCATTGAAAACCTAACCATGGGTTGATGGTTTAGGTTTCTCCGAGATCACACTCTCATCAATAGCTAACCTAAGGTCTGTAGAAACTCATGGAATTAGTATCCATACCTGAGAAGAATAATCCTTCTCTGCAACTCTTCTCTTTTGGCTTAATTCTCTTCCTTGTTTCTCTTCTTCTTCTTTTCCTTCTCTTCTCTTTCTCTCAATTCAATTAGGGTTGTAAAAGGAGTGAAAGAGGCTTTGGGACGTCCTTTAAATAGAGTAGGAACATCCGAAAATAAGTCCCTTTGAGATTAGGAAAGAATCCCAATTGAAAATTAGGAAATTTCCTAATTCTATTTACTACGGTAACCGAGGGACGATGGGAGGGTCGATGATCCCGTCGACCCTAGGGTTTTAAGCTGTCTGACCCTCCCTTTAAAACTGAGGGTCTGACTTTCTGCTTTGGGATGTCCAACCCTGCTTAACTGGGTATGTGACCCTCCCCCTATTTTAAGTGTTTTTGGGTCGATTTGATACCTGGGATCTCGATCTCCTTCACGCCCTTGGTCAATTTGGCTCAACCATGATTGGTAAACCTGGTTCAAGGTGGTAAGATCGGGTTAGATTGACACGGGTCTTACAACTCCCCCCAACTTATAAAAATTTCATTCTCGAAATTGTACGTACCTTCTAAATCAAACAAGTGAGGGTATTGCTTCCGCATAGCGTTTTCTTCTTCCCATGAAATCTCTTCCATGTCTCTACTTTTCCATGTGACCTTAACATAGTAGATATCTCTGTTTCATAGACGTTGAACCTTTCGACTAGTGATTTCTGTTGGTGTTACTTCAAATATCAAATCATCAGTCAATTCCAGCAAATCCACTGTCAAAACATGCGTTGGGTCTTTGACGTACTTCTTCAATAGGAAATTGTGAAATACGTCATGCACACTTGACATATATGGTGGTAGTGCTAACGGTGAACTCCAGATCTCTTCATCGAGTGTCTGCATATTGCTTCTGACGGTTCTGAGCTGTTCTCACTCTTTCCTTGATGATTTCGACCACTCGACAAGTCTCTTCAACAAATTTCGGTCCAACAATACAACGTTCCCCAACTTCATTCCAAAATAAGGGAGTTCGACACTTCCTGCCATACAGTGCTTCATAAGGTGACATCTATAGTAGCCTGATAGCTATTGTTATAAGCGAACTCGATCAATGGTAACTTTTCATCCCATGAGCCTTTAAAATCAATTACACATGTTCGTAGCATATCTTCTAGAATCTGGATTGTACGCTCCAACTGTCCATCTGTCTGTGGGTGGAATGCAGTACTGAACTTCAACGTTGTACCCATAGCCTTTTGCAATCCCTCCTAAAACTTAGAAGTAAATCGTGGATCTCTATCAGACACAATGCTTTCTGGAACACCATGTAACCGAACAATATTATCCACATACAGCTTTGCTAACCTTTCCAGTGTATACTGAGGTCATATAGGTATGAAGCGAGCTGTTTTAGTCAGACGGTCCACAATCACCCAAACTGCATCAACTACTCGAGGAGTCAATGGTAGCCCTGTGACGAAGTCCATAGTGATACAGTCCCATTTCCATGCTGGTTTTGGTAATGGTTGCAACAGTCCTGCGGGTCTTTGTCGTTCAGCCTTTACCTTCTGACAATTTAGGCATTGAGACACGAACTTAGCTACATCTGCTTTCATTCCCCTCCACCAATATAGTTTCTTTAGGTCATGATACATTTTTGTACTTCCAGGATGTATCGAATAGATGGTGGTGTGGGCTTCCTTCATCAGTCGGTGTCTAATGTCTACACTTTCTATTTTAGGTACACATATTCTTCCTTTGTATTTCAGTACCTTCTCGTCATCCAAGGTGAACTCAGGGTTGGTCCTACTTTTTTGAATATCTTCTTGTACTATTCTCAGATAAGGATCTGCTTTGATAGCTGTCTTCACTTCATCAACTATATCCGGTATAATCTTCAATGCCACGAACATATTCAAAAATTGATGAATAAACCCTTGGTTGACTGATCCATCCGTTGTATCTATTACATACTGCTCGTTGCTGTGATTGAATACCCTTCCGGTAGTACACATTGCTGCAGTCGTGCTAACTTCTCCTTGCAATTTTATCATTTCCTTTCTGCTTAATGCATCCGCTACTACGTTCGCTTTTCCCGGATGATACTGGATATCACAATCATAGTCTTTCAATAGTTCCAACCATCTTCTTTGTCTCATATTCAACTCCTTCTGATTAAATAAATAAGTAAGATTTTTATGGTCTGACTTAATCTGGAATTTCTCCCCGTATAGGTAATGTCTCCATATCTTGACCGCATGTACTACTGCCACTAGCTCCAGATCGTGAGTGGGATAATTTTCTCATGTACCTTAACTGTCTTGAAGCATAAGCAATCACTTGCTCTCCTTGCATAAGCACACATCCCAATCCCAGTCCCGATGCATCAGTATATATAGTAAAGGTCTGTCTTGGAATGGGAATAGTCAAGATCGGAGCGGATATCAATCTGGTCTTCAGCGTTTGGAAACTCTTCTCACATTTATCGGTCCACACAAACTTTTCACCTTTCTAAGTCAAACTGGTGAGAGGGACGGCAATCCGAGAATAGTCTTCTACAAATCTCCGATAATAACCAGCTAGAACCATAAAACTTCTGATTTCTGAAACGCTCTTTGATGCTTCCCACTTTACAATAGCCTCGATCTTGCTGGGGTTCATTTTGATTCCTTCAGCGGATACTACATGGCCTAAAAAGGCGACTTCACTTAGCCAAAACTCGCACTTTGAAAATTTGGCATATAACTTCTCTTTCCTTAAACGATGTAAGGCTGCGTTTAGGTTCTTGATATGGGTTTCCTTGTCCTTGGAGTATACCAATATATCATCAATAAAACTATAACCGACGTATCCAACATATCGTGGAAAACTCGGTTCATTAGTTCCATGAACGTTGCCGGTGCATTAGTTAATCCGAAAGACATAACCAAAAATTTATAATGTCCATATCTGGTCTTGAATGTAGTCTTCCGAATATCACCTTCTTTAATCTTCAGCTGATGATAGCCTAATCGAAGGTCGATCTTAGAAAATACTTTTGCTCCTTGTAACTGATCGAACAAGTCATCGATCCAAGGTAGTGGGTACCGATTCTTGATTGTCAGTTTATTCAACTCCCGATAGTCGATGCATAATCGAACGCTACCATCCTTCTTCTTTACGAACAACACCGGTGCCCCCCATGGAGATATACTGGGTCGAATATAACCCTTGCCAGCAATTCTTGTAATTGCACTTTTAATTCCTGCAGTTCCGTAGGAGCCATTCTATAAGGTGCTTTTGACACTGGTGCGGCTCCAGGTATAAGGTCTATCACAAACTCTGTGGCTCGGTTGGGCGGTAATCCGGGTAGTTCCTTTGGAAATATGTTAGGGTAGTCTCGCACGATGTCAATGTCTTCCATTCATGGTGCTTCCTTGGTTAGGTCGACCACTGATACTAGATACCCGACTGCCCCCTTCTCAAGGCACTTCTTAGCCTTTAGTGCTGAAAGTATGAGCTTGCCTCTCTGGGGAAGTTTGGTTCCCGAGAAACTGAATTCTGCTCCTTCTTTGTCTTTGAACGTTAGCTTCTTTTCGGCGCATTACAGATTTGCAGACTGCCGAGCTAACCAGTCCATTCCCAAGATGACATCAAAGTCTGCCATCTCAAGTTGTATCAAGGTTGCATCTAAGGTCTTCTCTCCAATGAGAACTGGACATGGTCCATAACCTTTCTCTAATTCCACTTCTAACCCCAACGGTGATCGTACAATTAATTTGTAGTCTAATGTTTTGATGGGTAAATTTATCTTCTTTCCAAATGCCACATATATAAAGGAATGAGTAGCTCCGGAATCAAAGAGTACTCTGGCGGGCATGACATTTATAGGTACAATACCTGTGATTTATTTTTACTTAGTCTACATGCTCATAAAATATAAATACAACTTAACAACTTTCAGTCATACCTGTGACCACATCGGGTGATGCGGCCTCATCCTCGGACGTAATAGCATATACCCGTTCCTGATGGAATTGCTTCTTGGGCTTAGGGCACTCCCTTGCCATATGTCCCGATTGGTTGCAGTTAAAACACTTCGGGGCTTTAGAATTTGGCTTTGGCTGAGGTTGAGCTGCTGAAGTAGTCTTGGTTGAAGCAGTAAAATTCTGAGGACGAAAAGGCTTATATGTCCTGTTATTGCCTCCGTTGTAAGAATTTCCGACTGGGCTTTTGATGCCTCTGTTCTAAGTAAAATAACTCTCCTTCTGGCTCGATTCGATAACTCGAGCAATCTGGACAGCTTCATTATAAATTTTCTTCTCTAAGCCCAGAACATGTTCTCTGATGTTTCCTCTCAGTCCCGTGACGAACCTATGGGTTTTGGTGTCTTCTTCTTGCATGCT
Organism: Protea cynaroides; assembly: GCA_028583415.1. Classification (NCBI taxonomy): domain Eukaryota; kingdom Viridiplantae; phylum Streptophyta; class Magnoliopsida; order Proteales; family Proteaceae; genus Protea; species Protea cynaroides. Next base: position 34,546,033 of record CM053265.1, read on the forward strand.
AATTGGTGCAAAGAAAAACAGCTCTTCGTAACGCTGTTGATATGCGTCCACAGTCATCTATCCCTGATATAAACTCAGAAACTCTTTTTCATAGAATCTCTGAAGCTCCGTGGAAAATATTTCTCAAAGAAGGCTTCTTTATATATAGCCCAAGTTAGTAGGGCGTGCTTGGTCAGTAGATATGCCTTCGTGGATTTCCACCAATGATGTGCGTCGCCCTTGAGCATGAAGGTGGCACATAATACTTTCTCTTCCTCTGTGATAGTCATCATGAGGGAATTTTTCTCCATCTTGTCTATCTAGTGTGCTGGCCACAATGGATCAGACAGTTTACCGTTGAATTCCTTGGGTTTCATCTTCAAGAATCTATCCACTAGTCGAGAGTGGTCCAAATGATTTTGGGGGTTTGCCCCAAACATATGGGGTAGATACTGGTAATTACCCTGAGCTGCTTCCGGAACTTGCACTGGAATCTGTGCCGCAGGTTGTTGAGGTGTCTGAGGAGCTAGGTGGTTACCCACCGGTGCTGCAATGGCTTGTCCTGTGTGCGTGGGTGCAGCCTGAGTGGCTTGAAACATAATGCCCATGGCAACTTGCATCTGAGCCTGTGTGTGTTGCATCTACTGCAGCTATTGTACCAGATTCATCACCACGGTTGTTAGCTCTGGTGGTGGAGGTGGCAAATTTGTAGGGTTTGCCGGTTCTGGATTACCCGACGCATAATTATTTTCCTGACTAGTCTCCTCCATGGGTGGTGGTGGTGGAACTGCATTCTGGGTCTGTCAAGTTACTCTACGTCCAGACATAATTCCTTTCTGTGATTGGTGGTGCCTGAAAATTATCCAAAATAGGTGAGAAGTCATTTATATTTCATGTAGGCACGTTAACCGATAATCAATTCCAATTCTAGCTCATTTTATAAAAAAATACTGTCTTTTCTATGCAGGGTCGATGGTGAGGGTCGATGGTATGTCCGACCCTTAGTATCCGACTCTGGGAATGACCTGTTATTCCCGAGAGCTGAGGGTCGATGCGAGGGTTGATGGGTGTCCGACCCTCAGTTCCGACCCTTAGTTTTCTGTCAAGTTCCCGAGAGCCGAGGGTCGATGGGAGGGTCGATTCGAGGGTCGATTGTTCTAGTCAAATTGTCTGACCCTCAGACTAAAAATCAGATTTTTAAGATCCGATTTTGAGTCATTTCCTATTATTTCTCCTCCGTTTCGACTCGTCTCTCCTCTCTGAGTTGCTACAGTGCTACTCCACTATTTTGATCGGTTTGACTTTGGGTTTCGACGTCCACGTCATCCATACAGGTATGTCCTCTCATTTTTACCTGTTTTTAGGTTTTCTTTTCTAGGTTTTCGTCCATTTAACTCGTATTTTTCAAATTAAACTTTTTCCAACCGTAAAATTTTGATTTTTATTAGGGGCTTTTGTTATTGGTGTCTCAAGGAATGAAAGCCCTCAAAAATTTCTGAGTTTCATCGGTTGGTTATCGAGAAACTTGAATTTTTCCCCTTTTTGCCCTAATTTGTCGAATTTTTTATTTTTCTTGATTTTCTTCAAATTGGACATCGCCAGTTAAAATTTCCTACTACATGTGGGTTGTAGGGTATGTTTAGACCTACGTAAGTTCTCATGCCCACTTGTATGGTGAGGAATGGGGCTTTATGGTCAACTTACGTCGTTATCAAATCAATTTTGGATTTTTTATCCTATTAACCCCTTGTCTCCCTTCCTCTTTCTTATCTGCAGATACCATGGCTCGTACCAAGATACCCAGAGTGCGTGATCCCCTTCGCTTCCGTTCTAATGAAGCCGAGGCATAGTATGCCGACTATGCCCGTAAGAAGGTGGAAGGTGGTCGTATGGTGAACTTGGCTGAGCTAGCCTTGTTCAACATAGAGAGGGCATTTGGTGATATGGGGTGGCTCCTTGTCATCACCTACGATGCTTGCACATGTTCGGATTTGGTGCGCTAGTTCTATTGTAATCTCCAGGTGGTGGGGAATTACAATGATGTTGAGCATGGTCAGGAGTTACGCATCACCAGTTACGTTAAAGGGGTGCAAATTTCATTTGACTATCGGCAACTGATCGATCTGCCGGGCATTCCTTATGATGGCCCCATGGTGTACTGTGTGCCTGGAGAGCCATAGTTTGTTTCTATGGCGATGAGGGCAGAGATCGACAACCAGCTGCTATGACCTGATCGCTGGCAGATGAGAGCCTGTTACTTGCGTCCAGCTCCACGGGTCTTCTGCAAGATTATCCAGCATAATCTGATCCCACAGAGTGGGCACTATGAGAGGGTTTCTCAGCTGACCCAGTTTTTGATATACAGTATCTGCACCAGACAGCCGGTCTGCCTTCCTTACATCATCATGCGGACCATGATTAGTGCTACATTGTCCGGTCATAGGGGTAATCTACCCTATGGGCGCATGATTACGGTTCTACTGACCCGTCTGGGGGTTGACCTGGTAGATGAGAAGATCCAGGAGAAGACCTTCTCGTCGCCTCTAGATTGTGAGGCAATCTGCAAGATGGGTATGCGGGATGCGCAAGTTAGTGATGAGGAGAGGAACGCGATGGTGCCCTCACACTCGTATCGAGATGGCTGATGCTGAGGCTGCTGCTGTCGCTGCTAGAGCTCATGTGGATCCCGTCGACGATGATGACCGTATGTATATGGATGTCGACTCGATACCACCGCCTTCCCCTACACATGCGACTGGAGTAGGCACTTCTTCTGCGGTGGCTCCTGCACCTGAGGCTGGTCCTTCACTCCCACCTTCTGACATGATGGAGATGCTGCGGGAGGTCATGGAGGCTCAGCGTAGATCTGATCTGAGGATGGAGGAGTTGCTAGACGCTCAGCGTGTGAGGGTGGATGAGCTGTTAGCCGCCCAGCGCATATCAGACACACGGATGGGAGAGCTTATAGAGGTACAGCGTGCGACTAATCGGAGGGTAGCCGATCTCACAACTAGTCTACAGATGACCCAGACTCAGATAGCCTGGTTGACTAGAGTCTATGCTGAGGATTATGACAGAGATCGTGAGGCCCCGCCTCCTCCTTCGCCTCCACCTTCTTGATTGTACTTTATTTTCTTGTACTACAGAGTAACTGTCCGGATTGTGGACTGTACTCTGCTTTAGTTATGTATATACATTTTGTTTCTCTCACTCATTGTATGTAACTTATTTTCCCTTTAATAGATGCATTATTCTCTTTTTAAATTTGGTCTCAATCATCACTTGTGCTTACAGTGTGTTAATATTACTGTTTTTACTTTTATCCTATCTCAGTTCACAATTGTCTCGAATGTATTTTAGTTTAGCGGACAAAGCCTGAGATGCTCTGATACCAAGTTGTCACACCCCAATTCCACACTGTTCAGAATGGTGTGATGAACCGCTAATAAACCAATGGTTCAACCAGGATCAAATACACACGAGTTGCACTCGCGGGGATAGCCTACTCGAGATCTTAGTTGAACCAAGAAACCTATAAAATATCTAATCAAATACACACGAGTTGCACTCGCAAGAGGAGTCGTGTGTATCCACTTCAGCTCCAACTTACATTGCTGCCACGTTCCCATACACAGACGCATTCATATAATCTTCAATGGTATAACCTGCATCATCAACTAAAAATATTCGACGTCGAGGGGTGAGCACACATCACGGCTCAGTGAGTAGCCAAAACAATGCAACAGTACATATGCATGCAATCAATTTATATCTTTGGTCCGGTTTAAAGTTTACAGTATGCAATAGAAAGGTTTAGGTAGCCAAAGGTCACATTTATTGACCCCGCCTCTATACACAAGTGTGTTACGTCACCCGAAGATCACGTTTATCGTCGACTCACATGCACCCAACCATGAACAGTATATAACAAAGGTTAACGTTTATTGCTATATATTGTCATACCAACACGTAAGCCCCTATTAGCGAGGGCAGCAAACTGGGCTCGCAACTAACCAATCCTAATGCCAAAAATGAATCCAAAGCCTCACCCCAGCATCCCTCAGAATGTCCATAGAGATAGAGCTAAGGCCCCCTAGTAGAGTCAGAGACTACAAGGACCGAGACCACCTCCCCTGATACTCTACGACATAATAGTTCTGCTAAACTAATGGCGATACGACGATGCCAATGCACAAGACTTGAGTTAGAGATAGAGCTAAAGTTCTGAGACCCGCCAAAGGTTAACGTTTATTGTCATTCTCATCACATCTCCCCTGATACTCGCTCGCATCAAGTACACCAACCACACACATACAATCACATGCCTATTCCTATCATCATCATCATCATCATCATGTTATAAACAATAAAGTAAATATGCATGAACAAATAATAGAAAATTGGATGACATGTTGTATGCACATTACAAACATATTCACATAGAATCAAGCATGGCATTGGACTCAAAAAAAAGAAAAATAGTTTTGTTATTAACCAATTAGTTTGGAGTTCTGGTTCCTCACCTTAGCTTGCTAATAGATACTTTTCCAAGCTTTAGAATCACCTTTACAATGTTATTATATTGCTAGAAGACCTAACAAAGCCGATAGAATTTAATTAGAATTAATTCTGAATTTAAAAACCATGCTGTTAACTGAGGGTCGGAGGTAGGGTCGGAGTCCTGATCGACCCTCGGTGCGACCCTCCCCAAACTCTGAACTTCCCGAACACTGAGGGTCGATGGCCAGAATCACCTAGGGTCGGATGGTCATCAACCCTCGGTGCGACCCTCTGTGCACTTTGGTCCAATACCCTCTTTTTAATCCATTCTTCATGTTTGGGTCCTATGGCTTGCTTCTACATTCCATTCAACATTCATTCCATGGTCTAGAACCATGAATCATCCACCTAAATAGCTTTCATGCATTCTTCTATGATTTTCCATGAAAACCTAACCATGGGTTGATGGTTTGGGTTTCTCAGAGATCACACTCTCATCAATAGCTAACCTAAGGTCTGTAGAAACTCATGGAATTAGTATCCATACCTGAGAAGAATAATCCTTCTCTGAAACTCTTCTCTTTTGGTTTAATTCTCTTCCTTGTTTCTCTTCTTCTTCTTTTCCTTCTCTTCTCTTTCTCTCAATTCAATTAGGGTTGTAAAAGGAGTGAAAGAGGCTTAGGGACGTCTTTTAAATAGAGTAGGAACATCCTAAAATAAGTCCCTTTGAGATTAGGAAGGAATCCCAATCGAAAATTAGGAAATTTCCTTATTATATTTCCTACGGTAATCGAGGGTCGATGAGAGGGTCCATGATCCCGTCGACCCTATGGTTCTAAGCTGTCTGACCCTCCCTTCAAAACTTAGGGTCTGACTTTCTGCTTTGGGAGGTCCGACCCTGCTTAACTGGGTATGCGACCCTCCCCCTATTTTAAGTGTTTTTGGGTCGATTTGATACCTGGGATCTCGATCTCCTTCACACCCTTGGTCCATTTGGCTCGACCATGACAGGTAAACCTGGTTCAAGGTGGTAAGACCGGGTTAGATTGACACGGGTCTTACAGAATGGGACCCTGCATAGAAAACCAAAACTCATTTAGGGAGAAAAAACCCTGTTAGTAAAGGGGTGTTAGAGGAGTTTGCTGGCTAGGGCATGGACAACAACAGATCCTGTTTCATAGCCGGGTCTAGAGGTTCCTTGTAGCTGCAGAAGCAATGACATGGGCATTGCTAGGTGACTGAGTGAAAGTTCTTGATCCAGTGGTGACATTGGTAGGAGAGGCTCCAGCACTGGTAGGTAAGGGCGGAGTCATCATAAGTGGTTGACTGGGCCTAGGAACGACCATCGGTCGGGGCCCGCGAACCCGGTAACTCTTCTCATGCTTCTTCTGCTTTTCGCTTATGTTTCATGCGTGCCTGTATGAATTGCATAAGTCATTGTGTTTTGGCGGTTGAGAAGTACAAAAGTGAACAGTGTGTTAGTATTTAGTTGTGCGAAGCGTTGTTGACAAGACTTACTTAACTCACTGCTTTCACCTGCTTTCGGTGACAACTACCACTTTTTTGAATGGGAGGGTAGAGTACCAAGACATGGGGGTTGACCAGCGAAGGCAGTTTTTTTAGTAAAATAAATACATATTTCAAATTCTTTTCATGGCAGTTCAAAGGCACGAGAGATAAGAAAAATTGAAAAGCTTCTCAAACCATAGGAGGAAGTTGATCAATCGCTATCAATGCCAGGAGGCAGATCAAGATTCATGGGAATGATAACCTTTTTTCTTGAAGAGTTAAGCGGGATAGATTCATAGGTTTAAGCCTTTATCCGCTTGGAGGGATGAATTTTCAATTTCTAAGGCTTCATTTTTCTCCGAAAAGTTGCTAGGGAAGCATTTATTCCCAAGTGATAGGGCTTGGAGTTCAGATTGATGCCTTAGTCCACTCTAAGATAAAAATATATCAATAATGGAAAAAGAGATGCTCTGGAACCCCAACAGTAGGTTGATCAGTTACTATCCGGTAGGGACGAGAGACAAAACTGCCACTGATGGGAAAGCGATAAGAAGCGATAAAGCAATTTTGACACAAGATACGATGACAAGGAGGCCCTTAGATGTAAAGAGAAAACCACTAAATAAACAAAGAAAGAATCAACTACACGAGCGCCCTATAGAGTAAGGCAAGCCGGCAGCGGATAATCATGTCGGGTATTAGGTCAGCTCGATCTAGCTATTCACTTTCGAATTGGACAGGGATGATGTAGTCAACCTCCAATGGCTACGAATTCGTTCATCCCATGATATGGATGTGAAGAACGCAAACTCCACCTTTTAAAATAGAGAGCTTCTTTTTGAGTCAGAATTCTAATTGCCTGAATGACCTGTATAAAAAAAATGATCATCCTTCTTTTCTTCTTTTTTTCTGATCAATCTCTCTCCCTCTTCCAAAGCCAAAGGCGGAAGAAGCAAGCTTCAAAGTGTAGCCGCGGCAGGCTCTAAAGAGAATGCACAGTCATTGGGTTGGTGTTCAGTCCATTTTGTCGAAGTCTCTACAAGCTGCCCTCTTGTATTGGGGATCTAGTGCATTCAACAGCAAGGGTCTGTAAAGAGACCGTCAAGGCTGGTTTCCTCGCTCCTCCGTTTTCTGGATTGGATTTGATATAGTCTTTGACGTCAAACTATCAGAGGCAGTAGATGTTTGCTCACAAAATCGAGGGCGGACCCAAAAAGATATCCAAGAAGCCACTGGCGGTGGACCAGAGTAGGCTTCCAGCTTCCAGAGAATGAAGTTGGAGATATCAAGTTTCATGGTGACGATATTTGGGATAGAGATAGATGCCATAGGTCGAGATTAGAGAAAGAATAGGGGCGATTGCAGAACACAGACAACGATAAAATGAAGGCTTTCGATAACAGCCTTTCGATGATAGGGTTTCGATGAGAAAGGAATCACTTGTGATGTGCAGATCGGAAGAAAAAGAACAAGGATCGAGAAGATCAATGAAAACTGGATCGAAGTGAAACAGCGCTATTGATTTGTGCTAGAAAGAAGAAAGATCGATCGATTGAGATATTTTGATAGGCCCTTTAAGTTGATCAAACAAAGGATCTTAGAGGAAAGAAAAGAGGTTGAACCCGAGCTGAATGAGCAGATCGATGAGAAGAGAAGACAGTGAATGAGCAGTTTGAAGGATCGATTAGGAGAAAGAAAATAATAATAGCATTAAGGAAAAGAAAATAGGGCTTTTGATGGAAAGATTCAGACAGCGCTATGATCGATTGGAATGGATTTCAATCAACAATTTCTTCAGAATAAAAAGACAGAAAGGAGGTCACAATGGAACATGGATCGCAATAAGGAGACTTACCAGCGATTAGGACAAGATCGCAAAGATGCTAAACAATAGAAGGCATTCGGAGAATGAACTCTGCAGGATCGATGGCGCTTTTTACTTCTTGATGGCAGCGACCAAACCCCTGAGAGAGCTCCCGCTCTGATACCATATCATGGTTTCATAAAGCTTTCTCAGTTGAGCCCAATTACGTAGCTTAGTCACTACTACTCCATCTCATTTCTTTCCTATCATAGGCTGAGCATTAGGATCAACTGGTTGGATTGGAGCAACCATTATCTACAACTAGAATCACATTAGTAGCTACGTGACCATAGGAGCTTTCCATCGGTAAATCGTTTTGTCCCATCAGACGTAGCTATTAAGGATTGACCCTATGCCAATCCTAAGAAGCCTTCAGAGCAGCACCTATTTATATTTTTATACAAGTCAGTCGTATCTTGTCAGTACATCTTCTTCCTTTGTCCCCCATCCGATATAATAGAAATTTTATATCACTCTGATCACTTCGATCATTGGAAAAGGTGATGCCCCTAATCTCAAAAATGAATATAAATTTTTTTATCTTTCCTTTTTTTAGTATTTTGTATATAAGAGAGATATGTGCCTCATCAATCGGGAACGCTTCCCACTGCTTGAATTAGGACCTGAAAGAATCCGGTGCACCGATTCTAAAGATGTGGAGATTCATAACTCATTCATGTTGTTCTTCATTTACACGTATTGTTCGTTCACGGGTCTGTTTTCAACAGTCAATATAGGTAGTCCGGTCGCCGATCAGATTTCAGAGATTGACCAGCTGGCTTGGTTTGGCTATTCATCTCTATTGAATAGGTTAGCCTGCGCACTTCTCCTAGGCTTCAATTCAAGTAACCCTCCTCTAGGCTTAGGCTCCGCTTCCCAGTCGTCGACGTTCCCCCCCTCCCAAACGAGTAAGGCCGTCCTTGTGATGGTTCCCTGGGATCGATTATTCCCACCATCTACGTTGCCAATTGACGATGTATCGTCGTGTCGGGGCAGCTATAGGGCCCTTTCTAACGCTCTGTTGTACAGGAAGTTGTATCGAACATGTAGATGAGAGCCCCATCCTACCTACTAGCTAATAAGGTTGAAAGAAACGTTGAGTTGAGCAAGCAACGCGACCCCCGGTTCTACTTCACTAAGCCCTGGGATTGTCCAAGGAGGAAGCCCATCCCACCAACTTGAATCACCTTTGTTAAAGTATGCCTTTTGCGAATAACATGGGCGAAGGAGCTCAACAAACGTGACCGGGCTGCTCATGAGAGATTTTCTACGACAAAACAATTTCATTGCCTTTCTTTCTTCTTTCTCAAAACACCTTGATGGAATTTAGAGCAAAAGCAAATCAAACCCTACCTGTTCGAATGAATTGAAGAATGAAGAGTGCCAGCCCAAACTAGCTGGGATTTTGGGGGTCACCTTGCAGCCCTTTCCTCCAATCGAGTTGTAGATGGCCTTCTTTCAGTCAGAATGAGTCCCCGGGACCCTCTCTTTAGTAGGTTCCTTAGTCTTCACTCTCAACAACTAGTACGCCTTATTCTCGAAAGCCGAAGAGCAGCTAAACTAAACTATCATAGGCTAGGGCTGCCCGGCCAGGCAATGAAATTGTTGAAGGACGGACTCGTCAGGCTGAAGAGCAGCCTGCATTTGTTGACTAAAAGCCAAAGCTTCACGCAAACCCAATGCCGATGTGAGATAGAAAGCAACACACACAAGCAAGGGATTGTAATTGTAGTGGGAATTCACTAAAGCTAAAGTAAGTGAATACCTTGTTCTTTGATTTCCCTCAAACAAGCAGCCTGATCTACGACCACCCTTACGCAAGCCTAGGAGCTTGAAAGCCGATTCCTTGTTGTTCAAACTTGAATGCTGAAGAGACCCAAAAGCCAATCTCAAAACCTGCGAGTGGAGGTCAAAAGACCACCACGAGCCTTGTCTGAAATTCTCTGTAACCTAGCCACTCGAAGAATCAGTGATTGCCTCTATCGACAGCCAGGACAGATCATAGGCCAGAAACTAGCAAGCCTAACATCAGCTGATCTACGACCACCCTGGGTTTGGGTTTCTAAGTGACCAATCTTTAGGCTGTCCCTATGAATGACTTCCAGGTCATACTTGGTATTGAATTCTTGTACACTGCAAAGGTTGTCCCAATGCCATTTCTTGGCTCTATATGCATGATGGGTGAGAAAGCTTAGCTCGAAGAACTTTCTCTACACAGGCTACACAAGCCTACACTAGGCGCACTCTTGGTTTCATGAGTGTTCATGTTTGGTTCGGGGCTTAACATCTTCTAATGATTGTTCTATGGTGGGTGTCGTGCTACTGTCTGACCGACGGAAATAACATTTTCTTATTCTATGGGCCGGTATCATGCCTTTACTATCGCCCCTCGCTCCTTCATGAAGAAGGTTCATCCGAGCAAGATGCACTTTCTAGGGCTCTGTGGGCATAGCTTGATGGTCATGTAATTACGGATGGTGGTTTTTATGTAGTAGCCGGTCACACGGATTCTGTCTCATGAACGGATCGCGGGGCTCCCACTTATGTCTCTTATGCTTGCGGAGTTCAGGTTCCTCAACCACGGGTTAATGGCTCTATTACCACTGGAAGGTATGTTGTAGGGTGCATAGGATACAGCTATGGCTATAAAAATGGATTCCAGAATTGGTCGCAGGTCAACTGGCTTAGGCATTGGATTCGAAACCACACGAAGAGAACTTCTACACCGTTCGTATGTATCACAACTCGTCTAAATGGCATGGTTCTCTGTGCCATCTGAACTGCAGTGGGTGGGGAATGCATAATGGATGCTGGTTCTTTCGAATAGGAGCCCCAGAAGGGATAACGCTTTTGTGTTGACAGTGGGTTGAGTGTTACATGGGGAATAGGGGAAATCTAACATTTCAACAGGCCTTTATATACGGGAAGAGAGAGGGAAAGGGCAGAGCGAAGGGATAGCTGGGTAGCTAGCCCGAGCAATAGAGCTGGCTGTGTCTCCGGCATTGGTCAGTGAACCCGGCCCTCCCTCTGGTCTGTCGGTTTTGTCTTACCTGATAGACTAGAAGTTTCATTCCGAAGTTCGTATCACTTGTCTGATATCTTATGGCAGACATCTACGATGACCTAGGCTTTGACTGTTTGCATTGGAAATTAAAAAATTCCTCTACCCACGCTATCAACTTAATCCCCTGGATCTAACTTTTACAGAATTGAAAAAAAAAGAGGGATTTTTATTATCGAACCAGTTCGTCTATCTATAAAATGGGATGGACAATTTCTTATGTATCAAACCATAGGTATTTCATTGGTCCACAAAAGTAAGCACCAAACTAATCAAAGATGGTGAGAAAAAAGATATGTTGATAAGAAGGATTTTGATGCATCCATTGCAAGACATGAAAATATGCTTGGGAATGGAGGCGAAAATCATTATGATTTGCTTTTTCCTAAAAATATTTCATCGCCTAGACATCATAGAGAATTGAGAATTAGAATTTGTTTCCATTTTAGAAATGGGAATGTTCTAGATATAAATCCAGTATTTTGTAATGGGAACAACGTAAGGAACTGTGGTAAATTTTTGAATGAGGCAAGAAAGAGATAGAGATAGAGATAAATTCATTAACATGAAATTTGAGTTCTTTCTTTGGGCCAATTATCGATTAGAAGATTTAGCTTGTATGAATCGCTATTGGTTTGATACCAAAAATGGCAGTTGTTTTAATATGTCAAGGTGTGAAAGCCGCACGATTGAAAATGAGTTGATGGTACATTTCCCTATATATCCCATGCCATATCTGATATGTCACACCCCAATTCCGCACTATTCAGAATGGTGTGATGAACCGCTAACAAACCAACGGTTCAACCAAGATCTCGAGTAGGCTATATCCGTGTTATCTAAACTCCATACATCCACATAAATAATCAGAGTAAATAAAACAAATAGCGGAAGTCTTATAACAAAATGAATTGAGAATCTATTGTGATATCAATATTTAAATAACGAAATTATTCTGTATCAACTAAGACATAAATAAAAAAATATCCAATACATGTCTTTAATAAATCCAAATGAATAAACTAAAAATCTAATCGAATACACATGAGTTGCACTCGCAAGAGATGTGATGTGTATCCACTTCATCTTCAACTACCATTGCTGCAACGTTCCCGTACTCTGGAGCATTTATATAATCTTCAACGGTTAAACCTGCATCATCAACTAAAAATATTCGACGTCGAAGGGTGAGCACACATCATGGCTCAGTGAGCAAACAAAACAATGCAACAATATATATGCATGCAATCAATTTATATCTTTGGTCCGGTTTAAAGTTTGCACTGTGCTATAGAAAGGATAGGTGGCCGCCGCACCTCTATACACAAGTGTGTGGATACGCCCAAGGACTCCTGCACTGTCACCCACAGCACCCAAAGTGGCACAATATACATCCCATGAAAATGGAATGGCTGTACCGGTTGATACCATACCAACAAATAAACCACTGCTGGCTAGGGTTGCAAACTGGGCTCGCAACTAACCAATCCTAATGCCAAACAATGTATCCAAGGCCTCACCCCAGCATCCCTCAGAACATCCATAGAGATAGAGCTAAAGCTCCCTGGTAGAGTCAGAGACTACAAGGACCGAGACCACCACCCCTGATGATCTACGACATAATAGTTCTGCTAAGGTAATGGCGATACGATGACATCTGTCACACCCCAATTCCGCACACTTCAGAATGGTGTGATGAACCGCTAAATAGCCAACGGTTCAATCAGGATCTCTAATAGGCTATCCCTGCGTTATCCAAACTTTACACGCATCCACAATCATAATCAGAGTAATACACAATAGCGGAAAATTTATAAATAATATGAACTGAGTACTAGAATGATACCCATAAATAATATCAAATTATTCTGTGTTTAACTAAGACATAAATATTTAAATACCAAATACATGTCTTATAAATCCAATAAAGAAAACTGTAAAAATATCTAATCGAATACACACGAGTTGCACTAGCAAGAGGAGTCGTGTGTATCGTCTTCAGTTCCAACATCCATAGCTGCTATGGTACCATACGCTGACACGTTCATATAATCTTCAACAGTATATCCTGCATCATCAACTAAAAATATTCGACGTCGAGGGGTGAGCACACAACACGGCTCAGTGAGTAGCCAAAACAATGCAACATTACATATGCATGCAAAAAGTCAATTCATATCTTTGGTCTTGGTTTATAGTTTGCAATGTGCAATAGAAAGGTTGGGTGATCAAAGGTTAACGTTTATTGATACCGCCTCTATACACAGGGTGTGGAAGCCCGCCTGAAGGTTAACGTTTATTGTCGTCCCCATCCACCCTACCATAACATTATACAACAAAGGTTAACGTTTATTGCTATATAATGCCATACCAACACGTAAGCCCCCCGTTAGCGAGGGCTTGCAACCGGGCTCGCTACTAACCAATCGTAATGCCAAACAATGTATCCAAGGCCTCACCCCCAGCATCCCTCAGAACATCCATAGAGATAGAGCTAAGGCCCCCCGGTAGAGTCTGAGACTACAAGGACCGAGACCACCTCCCCTGATACTCTACGACATAATAGTTCTGCTAAGGTAATGGCGATACGACGATGTTAATGCACAAGACTTGAGTTAGAGATAGAGCTAAAGTGCTGAGACCCGCCAAAGGTTAACGTTTATTGACGTTCTCATCACACCTCCCCTGATACTCTCTCGCATCAAGCACACCAACCACACACATACAATCACATGCCTATTCCTATCATCAACATCATCATCATGTTATAAACCATAAAGTAAATATGCATGAACAAGTAATAGAAATATTGGATGGCATGCTGTATGCACATTACAAACATATTCGCATAGAATCAAACATGGCATAGGACTCAAGAAATAGAAAACAGTTTATTATTAACCAATTTAGTTTGGGGTTAAGGTTCCTCACCTTAGCTTGCTAATAGATATTTTCCAAGCTTTCGATTCACTGTTATAACAGTACTATATTGCTAGCAAACCTAATAAAGTCGATAGAATTTAATTAGAATTAATTCAGAATTTAAAAACCATTCTGTCAACCGAGGGTCGATGCTAGGGTCGATGCTAGGGTCGATGGGTCTATCGACCCTCCCAAAGATTCTGAACTTCCCGAATGCTGAGGGTCCATGGTTTGAAACACCTAGGGTCGGATGGTCTATCGACCCTCGGTGCGACCCTTGGTGCACTCTGGTCCAATTTCCACTTTTTAATCCATTCTTCGTGTTTGGGGTCCTATGGCTTGCTTCCTACATTCACTCAACATTCATTCCATGGTCTAGAACCATGTATGATTCATCTAGATAGCTTTCGTGCATCCTCCCATGGTTTCCATGAAAACCTAACCATGGATGGATGGTTTGGGTTTCTCCGAAATCCTACACTCAATCATATCTAACCTAAGGTCTGTGGAAACTCATGGAATTAGTATCCATACCTGAGAAGATTACTTTCCTCCTGTAATTTCTTCTCCTTTTTGCTAAGCCTTCTTCCTAGCCTCCTTTCTTCCTCTTTTCCTTCTTCTCTCTTTCTCTCAATTCAATTAGGGTTGTGAAAGGAGTGAATGTGGCTTAGGGACGTCCTTTAAATAGACTAGGAATGTCCTATAATAATCCCATTGAGATTTGGAAAGAATCCCCAACCGAAAATTAGGAAATTTCCTAATTTCAGTTTTCGTCATGGGATCTCGATCTCCTTCATGCCCTTGGTCCATTTGACTCGACCATGATGGGTAAACCTGGTTCAAGGTTGTAAGACCGGGTTAGATTGACACGGGTCTTACAACTCCCCCCAACTTATAAAAATTTCATCCTCGAAATTGTACGTACCTTCTGAGTCAAACAAGTCAGGTTATTGCTTCCTCATAGCATTTTCTTCTTCCCATGTAATCTCTTCCATGTCTCTACTTTTCCATGTGACCTTAACATAGTAGATATCTACATTTGCGTAGACGTTGAACTTTTCAACTAGTGATTTCCGTTGGTATTACTTCAAATGTCAAATCATCAGTTAGTTCCGACAAATCTACTGTCAACACATGTGTTGGGTCTTTGACATACTTCTTCAATAAGGATATGTGAAATACGTCATGCACAGTTGACATAGATGGTGGTAGTGCTAACCCGATAAGCTACTTTTCCACGCTTAGCCGGAATCTCATATGGTCCGACATATCTTGGACTTAATTTTCCTTTCGTCCGAACCTCTTCAATCCTCGCATAGGCGATACTTTCAAGAATACTTTTTCGCCTACGGCGAACTCTTGATCTCTTCGTCGAGTATCTGCGTATTGCTTCTGACGGTTCTGAGCTACTCTTACTCTTTCCTTGATGATGTCAACCAGTCGACAAGTCTCTTCAATGAATTCTGGTCCAACGATACTACGTTCTCCAACTTCATTCCAAAACAAGGGAGTTTGACACTTCCTACCATACAGTGCTTCATAAGGTGACATCTGTATAGTAGCCTGCCTTTTGCAGTCCTTCCCAAAATCTGGAAGTAAATCGTGGGTCTCTATCGGACACAATGCTTTCTGGAACACCGTGTAGCCAAACAATATTATCCACATGCAGCTTTGCTAACCTTTCCAGTTTATACTGGGGACGTATCGGTATGAAGCGAGCTGTCTTAGTCAGACGGTCTACAATCAGCCAAACTGCGTCAACTACTCGAGGAGTCAATGGTAGTCCTGTGACGAAGTCCATAGTGATGCAGTCCCATTTCCAAGCTGGTTCCGGTAATGGTTGTAACAGTCCTGCGGGTCTTTGTCGTTCCGCCTTTACCTTCGACAATTTAGGCATTAAGACACGAACTTGGCTACATCCGCCTTCATTCCCCTCCACCAATAAAGTTTCTTTAGATCATGATACATTTTTGTACTTCCAGGATGTACCGAGTAGATGGTGGTATGGGCTTCTTTTATGAGTCGGTGTCTAATGTCTACACTTTCTGTTTCGGGTACACATATTCTTTCTTTGTATTTTAGTACCTTATCGTCATCTAAGGTGAACTCAGGGTTAGTCCTACCTTTCTCAATATCTTCTTGTACTGTTCTCAGATAAGGATCTACTTTGATAGCTGTCTTCACTTCGTCCACTATATCCGATGTAATCTTCAATGCTGCGAACATATTTGAAAACGGATGAATGAACCCTTGGTTGGTTGATCCATCCGGTGTATCTATCACATACTGCTCGTTGCCGTGATTAAACACCATTCCATTGGTATACATTGCTGCAGTCGTGCTGGTTTCTCCTTGAGATTTTATCATTGCTTTTCTTTGACAAAGATATACTACCGCCGCTAATCCAAATCGTGAGTTGGGTAATTTTTCTCATGTACCTTTAATCGTCTCGATGCATACGCAACTACTTGTTCTCCTTGCATAAGCACACATCCTAATCCCAATCCCGATGCATCGGTGTATAAGGTAAATGTCCGTCCTGGAACGGGAATGGTTAAAATTGGAGCGGATATCAATCTGGTCTTCGTGTTTGAAAGCTCTTTTCACACTTATCCGTCCATACAAACTTTTCTCCTTTCTTGGTCAAACCGGTGAGAGGTACGGCAATCCGAGAATAGTCTTCTACGAATCTCCGATAATATCCAGCTAGACCCCGGAAAACTTCTAATTTCTGAGACGCTCTTTGGTGCTTCCCACTTCACAATAGCTTCGATCTTACCGGGGTCCACTTTGATTCCTTCCGTGGATACTACATGGCCTAAAAATGCAACTTCGCTTAGCCAAAACTCACACTTAGAAAATTTGGCGTATAACTTCTCTTTCGTCAAACGCGTGAGGGCTGCGTTTAGGTTCTTGACATGGGTTTCCTTGTCCTTGGAGTATACCAATATGTCATCAATAAATACTATCACCGACGTGTCCAACATATCGTGGAAAACTCGATTCATAAGTTCCATGAACGTTGCCGGTGCATTAGTTAGTCCGAAAGACATCACTAAGAATTCATAATGTCCGTATCTTGTCCTGAAAGCTATCTTCGAATGTCACCTTCCTTAATTTTCAAATGATGATAGCCCGATCGAAGATCGATCTTTGAAAATACCTTCGCTCCTTGTAACCGATCGAACAAGTCATCGATCCCGGGTAGTGGATATCGATTCTTGATTGTCGCCTTATTCAACTCTCTATAGTCGATACATAACCGAACGCTACCATCTTTCTTCTTCACGAACAACACCGGTGCTCCCCATGGAGATATACTGGGTCTAATATAACCCTTATCCAGCAGTTCTTGTAATTACACTTTTAATTCCTTCATGATACTAGATACCCGACCGCTCCTTTCTCAAGGCACTTCTTAGCCTTTAATGCGGAAAGTATGAGCTTGCGTCTCTTGGGAAGTTTGGTTCCCGAGAAACTGAATTCTACTCCTTCTTTATCTTTGAATGTTAGCTTCTTCTCGGCGCATAACAGATTTGCACAATGCCGAGCTAACCAGTCCATTCCTAAGATGACATCAAAGTCTGCCATCTCAAGTTGTATTAAGGTTGCATCCAAGGTCTGCTCTCCAATGAGAACTGGACATGGTCCATAACCTTTCTCTAATTCCACTTCTAATCCCATCGGTGACCGTACGAGTAATTTGTAGTCTAAGGTTTTGATGGGCAGATTGGTCTTCTTCCCAAACGACACAGATATAAATGAATGAGTAGCTCCTGAATCAAAGAGTACTCTGGCGGGTACGCCATTGATAGGTACGATACCGTGACCACATCGGGCGATGCGGCTGCATCCTCTCGATGTAACAAAGCATATACCCGTCCTTGATGTAACAGCTTTTTTGGGTTTTGGGCACTCTCTTGCCATATGTCCCGGTTGGTTGCGGTTATAGCACTCGGGGCTTCGAATTTGGCTCGGATGAGGTTGAGCTGCGGGAATAGTCCGGGTTGCAGCATTAAAATTTTGAGGACGAAAAGGCTTATACGTCCCGGTGTTGCCTCCGTTATAGGAGTTTTCGGCTGGTTTCTTAATTCCTCTGTTCGGGAGAAATAGCTCTCCTTCCGGCTCGATTCAATCACTCGAGCAATCCGAACAGCTTCGTTGTATATGTTCTTCTCCAATCCCGGAACATGTTCTCCGATACTTCCTCTCGATCCCGCGACGAATCTACGGGTTTTTGTATCTTCTCCTTGCATGCTAGCCGGTGCGAAGAAAAATAGTTCTTCGTAACGTTGTTGATATGAGTCTACGGACATCCGCCCTTGGTACGGACTCGGAAATTCCTTTTCCATTGAATCTCTGAAGCTTCTTGGGAAATACTTCTCGAAGAATGCTTCTTTATATATAGCCCATGTTAGTAGGGCGTGCTTGGTCAATAGGTATGTATTTGTAGATTTCCACCAGTGGTGTGCGTCGCCTTTGAGCATGAAGGTGGCGCATAGTACTTTCTCTTCCTTGGTGATAGTCATCATGAGGAAGTTCCTCTCCATCTCATCTATCCAGTGTGCTGGCCACAGTGGATCAGACGGTTTACCATTGAATTCTCTCGGTTTCATTTTCAAAAATCTCTCTACTAGTCGAGAGTGATCCAGGTTGATTTTGATATGCCCCAAACATAGGGGGCGGATACCGATAGTTCCCTTGGGCTGCTTCCGGGGCTTGCACAGAACTGGTGCAGCCGATTGTTGCGGTGTCCGAGGGGCTGGGTGGTTACCCACCGGTGCTGCACTAGCTTGCCCGGTGTGCATGGCTGCAGCCCGAGTGGCTTGGAACATAACTCCCATCGCAACCTGCATTTGAGCTTGTGCATGTTGCATTTGTTGTAGCTGTTGAGCAAGATTCATCACCACTATTGTTAGCTCGGGTGGTGGTGGTGGCAAATTCGTAGGGTTTGCCGGCTCGGGATTACCCCGTGCATAATTGTTCTCTTGACTAGTCTCCTCCACGGGTGGTGGTGGTGGGACCGTATTTCGGGTATGTCGGGTAACTCTACGTTCGGACATATTTTCTTTCTGAGATGGGTGGTGCCTGAAAATCATCAAAATCAGTGAGAAATCATTTATACTTCATGTAGGCACGCTAACCGATATAAAATTTGAATCCTCAATTCATTCTGGAAAAAAAAATACTGTCTTTTCTATGTAGGGTCGATAGTGAGGGTCGATGGTATGTTCGACCCTTGGTATCCGACCCCCGGGAATGACCTGTTCTTCCCGAGAGCTGAGGGTCGATGCGAGGGTCGATGGGTGTCCGACCCTCAGTCCAACCCTTGAATTTCTATCAGATTCTCGAGAGTTGAGGGTCGATTGGAGGGTCGATCCGAGGGTCGATGGTGTCAGTCGAATTGTTCGACCCTCGGACTAAAAATCAGATTTTTAAGATCCGATTCTCGGGTCATTTCTCACTATTCCCCCTCCGTTTCGACTCGTCTCTACTCTCCGAGTTGCTACAGTGCTACTTCGCTATTGTGGATCATTCTTAGTCCGAGTTTCGATATCCACATCACCTTTACAGGTATACTTTCCCAACTTTACCTGTTTTTAGGTTTTTATTCCTAGGTTTTTGCTCATTTAACTCGTATTTTCCAAATTAAACTTTTTCCAATCGTAAAAATTTGATTTTTGTTGGGGGCTTTTGTTATTGGGGTCTTGAGGAACGAAAGCCCTCAAAAAATTTTCGGTTTCATCGTTTGGTTATCGAGAAACTTAAAATTTTTTTTCTCTTTTTGCCCTAATTTGTCGACATTTTTGGTTTTTCTTGAATTTCTCCAATTTAGAACTTATCTGTTAAAATTTTCTACTACCTATAGATTGTAGGATCTGTTTTAACTTACGTAAGTTCTTACGCCCACTTGTATGGTGAAAAATGGGACTTTATTGTTAACTTACGTAGTTATTAAATCCAATTTCAGATTTTATCCTACTAACTCCTGGTTTATTTTCTCTTTCTTATTTTTGCAGGTACTATGGCCCGTACTAAAGTGCCAAGATTGCGTGATCCTCTCCGTTTCCGTTCAAATGAGGCCGAGGCACAGTATGCCTACTATACAGGCAAGAAAGTGGAAGGGGGTCGTATGGTGAACCTGGCTGATCTAGCCTTGTTCAACATCGAGAGAGCTTTTGGCGACATGGGGTGGCTCCCTGTCATCACATACGACGCGTGGACATGTCCAGACTTGGTGGCCAGTTCTATTGTAATCTCCAGGTGGTGGGGGATTACAATGATGTTGAGCGGGGTCAGGAGTTGCGCATCACTAGCTACGTCAAGGGGGTGCACATTTCTTTTGACTATCGGTAGCTGGCCGATCTGTTGGGCATTCCCTTCGATGGCCCTATGGTGTACTGTGCGTCGGGAGAGCCACAGTTCGTTGAGATGGAGATGAGAGCAGAGATCGACAATCGGCTTGCTCCATCCCGATAGATGGCGGATGAGAGCTTGCTACTTGCGTCCATCTCCACGAGTCTTCTGCAAGATTATCCAGCATAATCTGATTCCGTAGAGTGGGCACTATGAGAGGGTGTCTTAGTTGACCCAGTTCTTGATCTACAGCATATGCACTCGATAGCCGGTTTGCCTTCCTTACATCATCATGCGGACGATGATCAGTGCCACATTGTCCGGTCACAGGGGTAATCTACACTATGGACGCATGATTACGGTGCTTACGACCCGTTTGGGGGTGGATCTAGTTGATGAGAAGATCCGGGAGAAGACCTTCTCGTCGCCTCTAGATTGGGAGGCTATGCGCAAGATGGGGCTACGAGATGCGGAGGTTAGTGATGAGGAGAGGAACGCGATGGTGCGCCCTCACACTCGGGTCGAGGTGACTGATGCTGCGGCTGCTGCTAGGGCTCGGGGAGATCCGGTCGACGATGATGATCGTATGTATATGGATGTCTATGCGATACCCCCGCCATCACCCATACAGGCGGATGGAGTTGGTACTTCTGCTGCGGCGGCTTTGGTACCTGAGGCCAGTCCTTCTCATGATGCTGGTCCTTCACGCCCACCTTCTGATATGATGGAGATGCTGCAGGAGATCAGGGATACTCAGCGCAGATCTGATCTGCTAGAGGTGCAGCGTGCGACCGATCGGGAGGATAGCCGGTCTTACAACTAGTCTTCGGACAACCCGGACCCGGGTGGCCCGGTTGATTAGGGTCTATGCTGAGGACTACGACAGAGATCGTGAGGCACCGCCTCCTCCTTCGCCTCCAGCTTCCTGATTTGTAGTTTACTTTTCTTTTACTACAGAGTAACTGTCCGGATTGTGGACTGTACTCTGCTTTAGCGATGTATATACGTTTTGATTCTCTTACTCATTGTATGTAACTGATTTATCCTTTTATAGATGCATTATCCTCTTTTTAATTCGGTTTCAATCATCACTTGTGCTTACAGTGTGTTTGTATTAAAGCTTTTAATTTATCCTATCTCAGTTCACAATGGCCTTGAATGTGTGTGTCAGTTCGGCGGGCAAGGCCTGAGATGCTCTGATACCAAGTTGTCACACCCCAATTCCGCACACTTCAGAATGGTGTGATGAACCGCTAAATAGCCAACGGTTCAACCAGGATCTCTAATAGGCTATCCCCCCGTTATCCAAACTTTACACGCATCCACAATCATAATAAGAGTAATACACAATAGCGGAAAATTTATAAATAATATGAACTGAGTACTAGAATGATACCCATAAATAATATCAAATTATTCTGTGTTTAACTAAGACATAAATATTTAAATACCAAATACATGTCTTATAAATCCAATAAAGAAAACTGTAAAAATATCTAATCGAATACACACGAGTTGTACTCGCAAGAGGAGTCGTGTGTATCGTCTTCAGTTCCAACATCCATAGCTGCTACGGTTCCATAAGCTGACGCGTTCACATAATCTTCCACAGTATATCCTGCATCATCAACTAAAAATATTCGACGTCGAGGGGTGAGCACACAACACGGCTCAGTGAGTAGCCAAAACAATGCAACATTACATATGCATGCAAAAAGTCAATTCATATCTTTGGTCTTGGTTTATAGTTTGCAATGTGCAATAGAAAGGTTGGGTGATCAAAGGTTAACGTTTATTGATACCGCCTCTATACACAGGGTGTGGAAGCCCGCCCGAAGGTTAACGTTTATCGTCGTCCCCATCCACCCTACCATAACATTATACAACAAAGGTTAACGTTTATTGCTATATAATGCCATACCAACACGTAAGCCCCTGTTAGCGAGGGCTTGCAAGCTGGGCTCGCTACTAACCAATCCTAATGCCAAACAGTGTATCCAAGGCCTCACCCCAGCATCCCTCAGAACATCCATAGAGATAGAGCTAAGGCCCCACGGTAGAGTCTGAGACTACAAGGACCGAGACCACCTCCCCTGATACTCTACGACATAATAGTTCTGCTAAGGTAATGGCGATACGACCATGTTAATGCACAAGACTTGAGTTAGAGATAGAGCTAAAGTGCTGAGACCCGCCAAAGGTTAACGTTTATTGACGTTCTCATCACACCTCCCCTGATACTCTCTCGCATCAAGCACACCAACCACACACATACAATCACATGCCTATTCCTATCATCAACATCATCATCATGTTATAAACCATAAAGTAAATATGCATAAACAAGTAATAGAAATATTGGATGGCATGCTGTATGCACATTACAAACATATTCGCATAGAATCAAACATAGCATAGGACTCAAGAAATAGAAAATAGTTTATTATTAACCAATTTAGTTTGGGGTTAAGGTTCCTCACCTTAGCTTGCTAATAGATATTTTCCAAGCTTTCGATTCACTGTTATAACAGTACTATATTGCTAGCAAACCTAATAAAG
The DNA here is from genome assembly GCA_028583415.1 of Protea cynaroides. NCBI lineage: Eukaryota > Viridiplantae > Streptophyta > Magnoliopsida > Proteales > Proteaceae > Protea > Protea cynaroides. The sequence continues at coordinate 34,568,784 of CM053265.1, forward strand.
TCGATAGAATTTAATTAGAATTAATTCAGAATTTAAAAACCATTTTGTCAACTGAGGGTCGATGTTAGGGTCGATGCTAGGGTCAATGGGTCTATCGACCCTCCCAGTATTCTGAACTTCCCGAATGCTGAGGGTCGATGGTCTGAAACACCTAGGGTCGGATTATCTATCGACCCTCGGTGCGACCCTTGGTGCACTCTGGTCCAATTTCCACTTTTTAATCAATTCTTCGTGTTTGGGGTCCTATGGTTTGCTTCCTACATTCACTCAACATTCATTCCATGGTCTAGAACCATGTATGATTCATCTAGATAGCTTTCGTGCATCCTCCCATGGTTTTCCATGAAAACCTAACCATGGATGGATGGTTTGGGTTTCTCCGAAATCCTACACTCAATCATATCTAACCTAAGGTCTGTAGAAACTCATGGAATTAGTATCCATACCTGAGAAGATTACTTTCCTCTGCAATTTCTTCTCCTTTTTGCTAAGCCTTCTTCCTAGCTTCCTTTCTTCCTCTTTTCCTTCTTCTCTCTTTCTCTCAATTCAATTAGGGTTGTGAAAGGAGTGAATGTGGCTTAGGGACGTCCTTTAAATAGACTAGGAATGTCCTATAATAATCCCATTGAGATTTGGAAAGAATCCCCAACCGAAAATTAGGAAATTTCCTAATTTCGGTTTTTCGTCGAAACCGAGGGTCGATGGGAGGGTCGATGATCCCGTCGACCCTAGGGTCTTAAGCTGTCCGACCCTCCCTCAAAAACCGAGGGTCGATCTTTCCGGGTTTGGGAGGTTCGACCCTGCTTAGCTGGGTGTGGGACCCTCCCCTAGAATTAAGTGTTTTTCGGTCGATTTCATACCTGGGATCTCGATCTCCTTCATGCCCTTGGTACATTTGACTCAACCATGATGGGTAAACCTGGTTCAAGGTGGTAAGACCGGGTTAGATTGACACGGGTCTTACAACATCAGTGGACATGACTTAAGTAGACCATGGCACAATATACACCCCATGAAGAACGATCATGGTTGTACCGGTTGATACCATCCCTACCCTCACCATATACACTGGCCAAATACAAACATTCACATGCCTATTCATATCATCATCATCATCATCATGTTATAAGCAGTAAAGTAAATATGCATGAACAATTAATAGAAATATTGGATGACATGTTGAATGCACACACAAGCATACACGCATAGAATCAATATGGCATTAGACTCAAGAATTAAAACAGTTTATTATTAACCAATTAGTTTAGGTTTCGTTCCCTCACCTTAGCTTGTTAATAGATACTCTTCCAAGCTTTAGAACACCTTTATAATGTTATTATATTGCTAGAAGACCTAACAAAGCTGATAAAATTTAATTAGAATTTATTCAGAATTTAAAAACTATTCTATTAACTAAGGGTCGGAGGTAGCGTCGGAGTCATGATCGACCCTGGGTGCGACCCTCCCCAATCTAGACTTCCCGAACACTGAGGGTCGATCCTCAGGATCACATAGGGTCGGATGGTCATCGACCCTCTGTGCGACCCTCGGTGGATTTTGGTCAATTTCCCTCCTTTTAGTCCATCCTTCGTGTTTGGGGTCCTATGGCTTTCTCCTACAGTCCATTCAACATTCATTCCATGGTCTAGAGCCATGAATCATCCACCTAGATAGCTTTCATGTAATCTCCCATAGTATTCTATGAATACCTAACCATGGGTTGATGGTTTGGGTTTCTCCGAGATCATAATCTCATCATTATCTAACCTAAGGTCTGTAGAAACTCATGGAATTAGTATCCATACCTGAGAAGATTACTCCCTCTCGGCAACTCTTCTCCTTTTTGCTATCTTCTTTTTCTTGCTTCTCTTCTTCTCCTTTTCCTTCCCTTCTCTTTCTCTCAATTCAATTAGGGTTGTAAAAGGAGTGAAAGAGGCTTAGGGACGTCCTTTAAATAGAGTAGAAACAACCTAAAATAAGTCCCTTTGAGATTAGGAAAGAATCCAAATCGAAAATTAGGAAATTTCCAAATTTCAGTTTCGGCGGCAACTGAGGGTCGATGATCCCGTCGACCCTAGGGTTCCTAAGGTGTCCGACCATCCCTATAAACCTGAGGGTCTGACTTTCTGTCTTGGGGGGTCCGACCCTCCTTTGTTGGGTATGCGACCCTCCCCATAAATTGAGTGTTTTAGGGTCTATTTGATACCTGGGATCAAGATCTCCTTCAAGCCCTTGGTCCATTTGACTCAACCATGATGGGTAAACCTGGTTCAAGGTGATAAGACCGGGTAGTTTGATACGGGTCTTACGACTCCCCCCTACTTATAAAAATTTCGTCCTCGAAATTGTACGTACCTTCAGAATCAAATAAGTGAGGGTATTGCTTTGGCATTGTATTTTCTTCTTCCCATGTAATTTCTTCCATGTCTCTACTTTTTCAGGTGACCTTAACATAGTAGATATCTCGGTTGCGTAGTAGTTGAACCTTTTGGCTGGTGATTTCAGTTGGTGTTACTCCGAATGTCAAATCATCAGTCAATTCTGGTAAATCTACTGTCAACACGTGCGTTGGATCCTTGACATACTTCTTCAATAGGGAAATATGAAATACGTCATGCACACTTGACATAGATGGTGGAAGTGCTAACTGATAAGCCACTTTCCCACGCTTAGCTAAGATCTCATACGGCCCGACATATCTTGGACTTAGTTTCCCTTTTTGTCTGAACCTTTTCAATCCTCGCATAGGCGATACCTTCAAGAATACTTTATCACCTACAATGAACTCAAGACCTCTGTGTCGAGTATCTGCATATTGCTTCTGACGGTTTTGAGCTGTTCTCACTCTTTCCTTGATAATGTCAACCACTCAACAAGTCTCTTCAACAAACTCCGGTCCAACAATACTACGTTCTCCCACTTCATTCCAAAACAAAGGAGTTCGACACTTTCTGCCATACAGTGCTTCATAAGGTAACATCTGAATAGTAGCCTGATAGCTATTGTTATAAGCGAACTCGATCAGTGGTAGTCTTTCATCCCATGATTCCTTGAAATCAATTACACATGCTCGTAGCATATCTTCTAGAATTTGGATTTTACGCTCTGACTGTCCGTCTATCTGTGGGTGGAACGCGGTACTGAACTTCAATGTTGTTCCCATAGCCTGTTGCAATCCCTCCCAAAACTTGGAAATAAATCGTGGATATCTGTCTGATACAATGCTTTCTGGTACACCGTATAATCGAACAATATTATCCACATACATCTTTGCTAACCTTTCTAGTGTATACTGAGGTCGTTTTGGTATGAAGCGAGCTATTTTAGTCAGACGGTCTATAATCACCCAAACTGCGTTAACTACTCGAGGAGTCAGTGGTAATCCCTTGACGAAGTCCGTAGTGATGCAGTCCCATTTCCATGCTGGTTCCGATAACGATTGTAACAGTCCTGCAGGTCGTTGTCGTTCAGCTTTTACTTTCTAACAATTTAGGCATTGAGACACGAACTTAGCTACATCTACTTTCATTCCTCTCCACCAATACAGTTTCTTTAAATCATGATACATTTTTGTACTTTCAGGATGTATCGAATAGATGGTGGTATGGGCTTCTTTCAGCAGTCGGTGTGTCACACCCCAATTCCACACCATTCGGAATGGTGTGATGACCCGTCAATAAACCAACGGTTCAACCAGGTTCTCACAATAGGCTTTCCCACATATGATAAACCAAAACACATTCCACATTAATCAGAGGTAATAAAATAAATAGCGGAAGTCTTACAGATAATGAACTGAGGTCTAATCATGATAAATAATTTATATTCCATTTATTTCCAAGTAACCAAAACATAACATAATACATATTACATTATCCAAATACGAAAACTAAACACTAAACATATCCACCGTTGAAACGCTTGCTTAACGAACCATGTTCGTTCTCCACAGCTTGCTCATTCTGTCACACCCCAATTCCACACTATTCAGAATGGTGTGATGAACCGCTAAATAATCAACGGTTCAACCAGGATCTCAAATAGGCTATCCCCGTGTTATCCAAACTTACACGCATCCACAATCATAATCAGAGCAAATACACAATAGCGGAAATCTTGTAAATAAATGAACTGAGAACTAAGATGATATCAGTAATTTAATAGCAAATTATTCTGTATTCAACTGAGACATAAATATTTAAATATCAAATACAAGTCTTTATAAATCCAATGAAAGAAACCTATAAAAATATCTAATCAAATACACACGAGTTGCACTCGCAAGAAGAGTCGTGTGTATCATCTTCAGCTCCAGCGTCCATTGCTGCTATATTCCCATATGCAGACGCGTTCATATAATCTTTTACTGTGTAACCTACATCATCAACTAAAAATATTCGACGTCGAGGGGTGAGCACACAACACGGCTCAGTGAGTAGCCAAAACAATGCAACATTACATATGCATGCAAAGAAAAATCAATTTATATCTTTGGTCTGGTAAATAAGTTTGCAGTATGCTATAAAAAGGTTGAGGTAGCCAAAGGTCGCGTTTATTGACTCCGCCTCTATACACGAGTGTGTGACGTTACCCGAAGATCACGTTTATCGTCAACTCACATGCATCCAATCATGAAAAATATATAATAAAGGTTACGTTTATTCCTATATAGTGCCATACCAACACGTAAGCCCCTATTGGCGAGGGCTGCAAACTGGGCTCGCAACTAACCAACCCAAATGCCAAACAGTGTATCCAAGGCCTCACCCTAGCATCCCTCAAAATGTCCATAGAGATAGAGCTAAGGCCCCCCGGTAGAGTCAGAGACTACAAGGACCGAGAACACCTCCCCTGATACTCTACGACATAATAGTTCTGCTAAAGTAATGGCGATACGACGATGCCAATGCACAAGACTTGAGTTAGAGATAGAGCTAAAGTGCTAAGACCCGCCAAAGGTTAACGTTTATTGACGTTCTCATCACACCTCCCCTGATACTCACTCGCATCAAGCACGTCAACCACACACATACAAGCACATGCCTATTCCTATCATCATCATCATCATCATGTTATAAACAATAAAGTAAATATGGATGAACAAGTAATAGAAATATTGGATGGCATGCTGTATGCACATTACAAACATATTCGCATAGAATCAAGCATAGTACAGGACTCATGAAACAGAAAACAGTTTATTATTAACTAATTTAGTTTGGGGTTAAGGTTACTCACCTTAGCTTGCAAAAAAATACTTTTCCAAGCTTTAAAATCACCTTTATACTGTTATTATATTGCTAGAAGACCTAACAAAGTCGATAGAATTTAATTAGAATTAATTCAGAATTTAAAAACCATTCTGTCAACTGAGGGTCGATGCTAGGGTCGATGCTAGCGTTGATGGGTCTATCGACCCTCCCCTCTTTCTGGACATCCCGAATGCTGAGGGTCGATGGTCATAAACACCTAGGGTCGGATGGTCTATCGACCCTCGGTGCGACCCTCGGTGCACTCTTGTCCAATTCCCACTTTTAAATCCATTCTTCGTGTTTGGGGTCCTATGGCTTGCTCCTACATTCCATGGTCTAGAACCATGTATAATCCATCTAAATAGTTTTCATGCATCCTCCTACAGTTTTCCATGAAAACTTAACCATGGATGGATGGTTTGGGTTTCTCCGAGATCACTCTCTCTTCAATAATTATCCTAAGGTCTGTAGAAACTCATGGAATTAGTATCCATACATGAGAAGATTACTTTTCCTCTGAAATTCTCTTCCTTTTTGCTAGGTTCTCTTCCTTGCCTCTCTTCTTCCTCTTTTCCTTCTCCTCTCTTTCTCTCAATTCAATTAGGGTTGTGAAAGGCGTGAAAGTGGCTTAAGGACGTCCTTTAAATAGGCTATAAACATCCTAAAATAAGCCCCTTTGAGATTAGGAAGGAATCCAATCGAAAATCTCAAAGTTTCCTATTTTCTATTTTTGACAGGATCCGAGGGTCGATGGGAGGGTCGATGATCCCGTCGACCCTAGGGTCTTAAGCTGTCCGACCCTCCCTTAAAATAAAGTGTTTTTGGGTCGATTTGATACCTGGGATCTCGATCTCCTTCATGCCCTTGGTCCATTTGACTTGACCATGATGGGTAAACCTGGTTCAAGGTGGTAAGACCGGGTTAGATTGATACGGGTCTTACAACTCCCCCCAACTTATAAAAATTCCGTCCTCGAAATTGGACGTACCTTCTGAATCAAATAAGTGAGGGTATTGTTTCCGCATAGCATTTTCTTCTTCCCATGTAATTTCTTCCATGTCTCTACTTTCCCATATGACCTTAACATAGTAGATATCTCTGTTGCGTAGACGTTGAACCTTTCGGCTGGTGATTTCTGTTGGTGTTACTTCGAATGTCAAATCATCAATCAATTCCAAAAAATCTACTGTCAAGACATGCGTTGGGTTTTTGACATACTTCTTCAATAGGGAAATGTGAAATACGTCATGCACACTTGACATAGATGGTGGTAGTGCTAACTGATAAGCCACTTTTCCATGCTTAGCTAGAATTTCATATGGTCCGACATATCTTGGACTTAGTTTTCCTTTCTGTCCGAACCTCTTCAATCCTCGCATAGGCGATACCTTCAGAAATAATTTATCACCTACGGCGAACTCTAGATCCCTTCGTCGAGTATCTGCATAATGCTTCTGACGGTTCTGAGCTATTCTTACTCTTTCCTTGATGATATCGACCACTCGACAAGTCTCTTCAATAAATTCCGGTCCAACAATACTACGTTCTCCAACTTCATTCCAAAACAAGGGAGTTCGACACTTCCTGCCATACAGTGCTTCATAAGGTGACATCTGTATAGTAGCCTGATAGCTGTTATTGTAAGCAAACTCGATCAATGGTAACTTTTCGTCCCATGATCCTTTGAAATCAATCACTCATGCTCGTAGCATATCTTCTAGAATCTGGATTATACGTTCTGACTGTCCATCTGTCTGTGGGTGGAATGCAGTACTAAACTTCAATGTCGTACCCATAGCCTTTTGCAGTCCTTCCCAAAATTTGGAAGTAAATCGTGGATCTCTATCGGACACAATGCTTTTTGGAACACCATGTAACCAAACAATATTATCCACATACAACTTTGCTAACCTTTCTAGTGTATATTGGGGTCGTATCGGTATAAAGCGAGCTGTTTTAGTCAGACGGTCCACAATCACCCAAACTGCGTCAACTACTCGAGGAGTCAATGGTAGTCCTGTGACGAAGTCCATAGTGATGCAGTCCCATTTCCATCATGGTTCTGGTAATGACTGTAACAGTCCTGCGAGTGTCGTTCAGCTTTTACTTTATGACAATTTAGGCATTGAGACACGAACTTAGCTACATCTGCTTTCGTTCCCCTCCACCAATATAATTTCTTCAGATCATGATACATTTTTGTACTTCCAGGATGTATCGAATAGATGGTGGTATGGGCTTCTTTCATCAGTCGGTGTCTAATGTCCATACTTTTCGCTTCCGGTACACATATTCTCCCTTTATATTTCAGTACCTTCTCATCATCCAAGGTGAACTCGGGGTTGGTCCTACCTTTCTCAATATCTTCTTGTACTGTTCTCAGATAAGGATCTGATTTGATAACTGTCTTCACTTCGTTCACTATATCCGGTATAATCTTCAATGCCGCGAACATATTCGAGAACCGATGAATAAACCCTTAGTTGGCTGATTCATCTGTTGTATCTATCACATACTGCTCGTTGCCGTGATTGAACACCATTCCGTTGGTACACATTGCTGCAGTCGTGCTAACTTCTCCTTGAGATTTTATCATTGCTTTTTTGCTCAATGCATCCGCTACCAAGTTCTCTTTTCCCGGATGATACTGGATATCACAATCATAGTCTTTCAATAGTTCCAGCCATCTCCTTTGTCTCATATTCAACTCCTTCTGATTAAATAGATAAGTAAAAATTTTATGGTCCGACTTAATCTGAAATTTCTCCCCCTATAGGTAATGTCTCCATATCTTGACCGCATGTACTACTGCCGCTAGCTCCAGATCATGAGTGGGATAATTTTTCTCATGTACCTTTAACTATCTTGAAGCATAAGCAATCACTTGCTCTCCTTGCATGAGCACACATCCTAATCCCAATCCCGATGCATCAGTGTATAAGGTAAAATTCTGTCCTGGAACGGGAATGGTCAAAATCGGGGCAGATATCAATCTGGCCTTTAATGTTTGCAAGCACTTCTCACATTTGTCGATCCACACAAACTTCTCGCCTTTCTTAGTCAAACTGGTGAGAGGTACGGCAATCCGAGAATAGTCTTCTACGAATCTCCGATAATAACCAGCTAGACCCAGAAAGCTTCTAATTTCTGAAACGCTCTTTGGTGCTTCCCACTTCACAATAGCCTCGATTTTGCTGGGGTCCACTTTGATTCCTTCTGCGGATACCACGTGGCCTAGGAGTGTGACTTCACTTAGCCAAAACTCACACTTAGAAAATTTGGCATATAGCTTCTCTTTCCTTAACCACTGTAAGGCTGCATTTAGGTTCTTGATATGGGTTTCCTTGTCCTTGGAGTATACCAATATATCATCAATAAATACTATCACCGACGTATCCAACATATAGTGGAAAACTCGGTTCATAAGTTCCATGAACGTTGCCGGTGCATTAGTTAATCCGAAAGACATCACCAAAAATTCATAATGTCCATATCCGGTCCTGAATGCTGTCTTCGGAATATCACCTTCTTTGATCTTCAGCTGATGATAGCTCGATCGAAGATCGATCTTAGAAAATACTTTTTCTCCTTGTAACTGATCGAACAAGTCATCGATCCTGGGTAGGGGGTATCGATTCTTGATGGTCAGTTTATTCAACTCTCGATAGTCGATACATAATCGAACGCTACCATCCTTCTTTTTCACGAACAGTACCGGTGCCCCCCATGGAGATATACTGGGTCAAATATAACCCTTGTCTAGCAGTTCTTGTAGTTGTACTTTTAATTCATTCAGTTCAGTAGGAGCCATTCTATAAGGGGCTTTTGATACGGGTGTGGCTCCAGGTATCAGGTCTATTACAAACTCTGTAGCACGGTCGGGTGGTAATCCGGGTAGTTCCTCCGAAAATAGGTCAGGGTAATCCCGAACAACGTCAATGTCTTCCATTCGTGGTACTTCCTTGGCTAGGTCGACCACTGATACTAGATACCCGACTGCTCCCTTCTCAAGGCACATCTTAGCCTTTAATGCTGAAAGTATGAGCTTGCGTCTCCGGGGAAATTCAGTTCCCGAGAAACTGAATTCTGCCCCTTCTTTGTCTTTGAATGTTAGCTTCTTTTCGGCGCATAACAAATTTGCAGAATGCCGAGCTAACCAGTCCAATCCCAAGATGATATCAAAGTCTGTCATCTCAAGTTGTATCAAGGTTGCATCTAAAGTCTATTTCCCTATGAGAACTGCACATGGTCCATAACCTTTCTCTAGTTCCACTTCTAACCCCATCGGTGACCGTACAAGTAATTTGTAGTCTAATGTCTTGATGGGTAAGTTTATCTTCTTTCCAAATGACATAGATATAAATGAATGAGTAGCTCCGGAATCGAAGAGTACTATGGCGGGTACGCCATTTATAGGTACAATACCTGTGATTTATCTTTACTTAGTCTACATGCTCATTCAATGTAATTATAACTTTAAAAGTTTCAGTCATACCTGTGACCACATCGGGTGATGCGGCCGCATCTTCGGACATAACAGCATATACCCATCCCTGATGGAATTGCTTCTTGGGCTTTGGGCACTCTCTTGCCAAATGTCCGGGTTGGTTGCAGTTGAAACACTTCGGGGCTTCAGAATTTGTCTTTGGCTGAGGTTGAGCTGCGGAAGTAGTCTTGGTTGCAGCATTAAAATTCTGAGGACGGAAGGGCTTATACTTCCTGTTATTGCCTCCATTATACGAATTCCCAGCTGGCCTTTTTATGCCTTTGTTTTGAGTAAAATAACTCTCTTTCTGGCTCGATTCAATCACTCGAGCGATCTGGACAGCTTCATTATATATTGTCTTTTCTAATCCCAGAACATGTTCCCTGATGCTTCCTCTCAGTCCCGTGACAAACCTACGGGTTTTGGTTTCTTCCTCTTGCATACTCGGTGGTGCGAAGAAAAACACCTCTTCATAACGCTGTTGGTACGCATCCATCGACATCCGTCCCCGATAAAGAGTCGGGAACTCCTTCTCCATCGAATCCCCGAAGCTTCGTGGAAAATATTTCTCGAAGAAAGCTTCTTTATATATAGCCCAAGTCAGTAGGGCGTGCTTAGTCAATAGATAGGCCCTGGTTGATTTCCATCAATGATGTGCGTCGCCTTTGAGCATGAAGGTGGCACACAATACTCTCCTCTTCAGTAATAGTCATCATAAGAAAATTTCTTTCCATCTCATCTATCCAGTGTGCTGGCCATAATGGATCAAACGGTTTGCCATTAAATTCCCTGGGCTTCATCTTCAAAAACCTCTCAACCAGTCAAGAGTGATCCATCTGGTTTTGATATGCCCCAAACATATGGGGTGGGTACTGATAGTTAGCCTGTGCTGCTTTCGGGACCTGACCGGAATTGGTGCAGCCGGTTGTTGAGGTGTTGTTTGTCTTTGGGTGGTTACCCACCGGTGCTGCACTAGCTTGCCCAGGTGTGCATGGTTGCAGCCCGAGTGGCTTGAAACATAACTCCCATTGCAACCTGCATTTGAGCTTGTGCGTGTTGCATCCGTTTGCGGCTGCCGTGCCAGATTCATCACCACTGTTGCTAGCTCTGGTGGTGGAGGTGGCAAGTTTATAGGGTTTACCGGTTCTGGATTTTCCGATTCATGGTTATTTTCTTGACTAGTCTCCTCCACGGGTGGTGGTGATGGGACTATGTTTCGGGTCTATCGGGTCACTCTACGTCCAGACATATTTTCTTCTGAGATGGGTGGTGCCTGAAAATCATCAAAATCAGTGAGAAATCATTTATTCTTCATGTAGGCACGCTAACCGATATAAAACTCAAAATCCCCAATTCATTCTTTAAAAAAAAAACTGTCTTTTCTATGTAGGGTCGATGGTGAGGGTCGATGGTATGTCCGACCCTTGGTATCCGACCCTGGGAATGACCTGTTCTTCCCGAGAGCTGAGGGTCGATGCGAGGGTCGATGGGTATCCGACCCTCAGTCCGACCCTTGATTTTCTGTCTCGAGAGCCGAGGGTCGATTGGAGGGTCGATCCGAGGGTCAATGGTGTCGATCGAATTGTCGGGCCCTCGGACCAAAAATCAGATTTTTAAGATCCGATTTTGGGTCATTTCTCACTATTCCTCCTCCGTTTCGACTCGTCTCTACTCTCTGAGTTGCTACAAGTGCCACTCTACTGTTTTTGGTCGGTTTAACTCCGGGTTTCGACGTCCACGTCATCCCTACAGGTATGGATTCCCGTTTTTACCTGTTTTTAGGTTTTCTTTTCTAGGTTTTTGCCCGTTTAACTCCTATTTTTCAAATTAAACTTTTTCCAACCGTAAAAATTTGATTTTTGTTGGGGGCTTTTATTATTGGTGTCTCGAGGAACGAAAGCCCTCAAAAATTTCTGAGTTTCATCGGTTGGTCATCGAGAAACTTGAAATTTTCTCTTTTTTCCATAATTTGTCGACATTTTCGATTTTTCTTGAATTTCTTCAAATTGGACATCGTCAGTTAAAATTTCCTACTGCATGTGGGTTGTAGGATATGTTTTAACCTACGTAAGTTCTTGTGCCCACTTGTATGGTGAGAAATGGGACTTTATGGTCAACTTTTTATCCTGCTAACTCCTTGTTTCTTTTCTCTTTCTTATTTTGTAGATACTATGGCCCGTACCAAAGTGCCAAGATTGCGTGATCCACTTCTCTTCCGTTCGAATGAAGCTGAGGCACAGTATGCTGACTATGCCCGTAAGAAAGTGGAAGGGGGTCGCATGGTGAACTTGGCTGAGCTAGCCTTGTTCAATGTCGAGGGAGCATTTAGTGATATGGGGTGGCTCCCTGTCATCACATACGACGCGTGCACATGTCCAGACTTGGTGCGCCAGTTCTATTATAATCTCCAGGTGGTGGGGAATTACAATGATGTTGAACACGGTCAGGAGTTGCGCATCACCAGCTACATCAAGGGGGTGCACATCTCCTTTGATTATCGACAACTGGCCGATCTGTTGGGCATTCCCTATAATGGCCCTATGGTGTACTGTGCGCCGGGAGAGCCATAGTTTGTTGAGATGGAGATGAGGGCAGAGATCAACAACCAGTTGCTCCGTCCCGATAGATGGCAGATGAGAGCTTGCTACTTGCGTCCAGCTCCACGGGTCTTCTGCAAGATTATCCAGCATAATCTGATCCCGCAGAGTGGGCAGTATGAGAGGGTGTCTCAGCTGACCCAGTTCTTGATCTACAGCATCTGCACTCGTCAGCCGGTCTGCCTTCCTTACATCATCATGCGGACAATGATTAGTGCCACATTGTCCGGTCATAGGGGTAATCTACCCCATGGACGCATGATTATAGTGTTACTGACCCGTCTGGGGGTGGATCTAGTAGATGAGAAGATCCAGGAAAAGACCTTCTCGTCGCCTCTAGATTGGGAGGCTATTTGCAAGATGGGGCTGCAAGATGCAGAGGTTAGCGATGAGGAGAGGAACGCGATGGTGCACCCTCACACTCGGGTCGAGATGGTTTACGCTGAGGCTACTGATGCTGTTGCTAGAGCCCGTGGGGATCCGGTCAACGATGACGATCGCATGTATATGGATGTCGACGTGATACCCCCGCCATCACCCACACATGCGGCTGGGGTTGGTACATCTTCTACGGCGGCTCCTGCACCTGAGGCCGGTCCTTCTCATCCACCTTCTGATATGATGGAGATATTGCGTGAGCTCAGGGATGCTCAGCGCAGATCTGATTTGAGGATGGATGAGCTGTTGGCTGCTCAGCACGCATCAGACGCTCGGATGGGAGAGCTCCTAGAGGTGCAGCGTGCGACTGATCAGAGGATAGCCGGTCTCACAGCTAGTCTCCAGACGACCCAGACCCAGGTGGCCTGGTTGACTAAGGTCTATGCTGAGGACTATGACAGAGATCGTGAGGCCCTGCCTCCTCCTTCGGCTCCAGCTTCTTGATTTGTACTTTACTTTTCTTGTACTACAGAGTAACTGTCCGGATTGTGGACTGTACTCTTCTTTAGCGATGTATATACATTTTGTTTCTCTCACTCATTGTATGTAACTTGTTTTCCCTTTAATAGATGCATTATTCTCTTTACAATTTGGTTTCAATCATCACTTGTGCTTACAGTGTGTTTGTATTAAAGATTTTAATTTATCCTATCTCAGTTCACAATGGTCTTGAATGTGTCTCAGTTCGGCGGGCAAGGCCTGAGACGCTCTGATACCAAGTTGTCACACCCCAATTCCGTACTATTCAGAATGGTGTGATGAACCGCTAAATAACCAATGGTTTAACCAGGATCTCAAATAGGCTATCCCCCCGTTATCCAAACTTACACGCATCCACAATCATAATCAGAGTAAATACACAATAGCAGAAATCTTGTAAATAAATGAACTGAGAACTAAGATAATATCAGTAATTTAATAGCAAATTATTCTGTATTCAACTGAGACATAAATATTTAAATATCAAATATAAGTCTTTATAAATCCAATGAAAGAAACCTATAAAAATATCTAATCAAATACACACGAGTTGCACTCGCAAGAGGAGTCGTGTGTATCATCTTCAGCTCCAGCGTCCATTGCTGCTATATTCCCTTACGCAGACGTGTTCATATAATCTTCAACTGTGTAACCTGCATCATCAACTAAAAATATTCGACGTCGAGGGGTGAGTACACAACACGGCTCAGTGAGTAGCCAAAACAATCCAACATTACAGATGCATGCAAAGAAAAATCAATTTATATCTTTGGTCTAGTATATAAGTTTGCAGTATGCTATAGAAAAGTTGAGGTAGCCAAAGGTCACGTTTATTGACTCCGCCTCTATACACGCGTGTGTGACGTTACCCGAAGATCACGTTTATCGTCAACTCACATGCACCCAATCATGAACAATATATAACAAAGGTTACGTTTATTGCTATATAGTACCATACCAACACGTAAGCCCCTATTGGCGAGGGCTGCAAACTGGGCTCGCAACTAACCAATCCTAATGCCAAACAGTGTATCCAAGGCCTCACCCCAGCAACCCTCAGAATGTCCATAGAGATAGAGCTAAGGCCCCCCGGTATAGTCAGAGACTACAAGGACCGAGACCACCTCCCCTGATACTCTACAACATAATAGTTCTGCTAAAGTAATGGTGATACGACGATGCCAATGCACAAGACTTGAGTTAGAGATAGAGCTAAAGTGCTGAGACCCGCCAAAGGTTAACGTTTATTGACGTTCTCATCACACCTCCCTTGATACTCGCTCGCATCAAGCACGTCAACCACACACATACAAGCACATGCCTATTCCTATCATCATCATCATCATCATGTTATAAACAATAAAGTAAATATGCATGAACAAGTAATAGAAATACTGGATGGCACGCTGTATGCACATTACAAACATATTCGCGTAGAATCAAGCATAGTACAGAACTCAAGAAATAGAAAACAGTTTATTATTAACCAATTTAGTTTGGGGTTAAGGTTCCTCACCTTAGCTTGCTAAAAGATACTTTTCCAAGCTTTAAAATCACCTTTATACTGTTATTATATTGCTAGAGGACCTAACAAAGTCGTTAAAATTTAATTAGAATTAATTCAGAATTTAAAAACCATTCTGTCAACTGAGGGTCGATGCTAGGGTCGATGGGTCTATCGACCCTCCCCTCTTTCTGGACTTCCCGAATGCTGAGGGTCGATGGTCATAAACACCTAGAGTCGGATGGTCTATCGACCCTCGGTGCGACCCTCGGTGCACTCTGGTCCAATTCCAACTTTTAAATCCATTCTTTCCCACAGAGCTGCGACCGGTACGTGCCACCGGTCAGCTCTGTGAGGGTATTTTGTAACCCTGTTGGGTTCCGACCAACATCAAACCCTAAACAATATATTCTAATGAAACCATAATAATATTGTAGGACTTTGTGACTTATCGTTTGGACCTTGCGACGTGGAGCAATTTATTGAACGAGCGTCAGGTAAGGGAATCTGACCTAAACCTAATAATTAATGGACAAGAAATCGTTGTTAATCATTGATTATCTATGATGTGATGTTTGTGCATATTCACATGCCATCCTTTACTTTCAATTATTATTGTTCATGCATTCATAGGATGTGATTGTTAGGCATGTGATTTTTTTCGTTGGTGTGTGGAGTGGGGCATGGGCCTGGGATCGCTCTTCACACTCACACCTTTTTGTAGTATTCTATCTTAACATGCTTGGTACGGGTGGGGTATCAGGGAAGATCGTGGGTACGGTGGTCTCCGATATTGATGTTGTCCCGTCCATCGTTGTGTGGTACCCGAGGATTCGGAGTCGACGCTGGCTTGTCCACGATGCTTTAGCTCTATCTCTATGCCGTAGGGAGTTATGTTGGGATAGGGTCTACCTACGTATTGTTTCTATCCTAGTGGGTTAGTTGCGGATAGGGTATCGGGGGAGGTGAGGTATGGTGGTCTCGACCCGGCCCGCACGCTCTAGCTCTATCTCTATGCCGTGAACGGCTGTCTTGGGATAGAGCATACATTGTTGACATATAGGATTGGTTAGTTGCGAGCCCAGGTTGCGAGGCCCCGGCCGTAGGGGCTTAGGTCTTGGTATGGGTAGAGTATCGGGGAGGTGCGGGTATACCTTAGCTCTATCTCTATTCCATGATGGGTGCATGTGGGTTGGTGGTAGTGTGATTGCTTGTGCGACGCCACACACTCGTGTATAGAGGTACGGGGGCCACCAAACCTTTCTATAGCACATTGCAAACTTAAAACCAGACCACAAAGATAAAATGATTGTTACTCATGCATAATCTTGTGAAACTGTCGATTGTCTTCTCGAGCTGTGTTGTGTGTTCACCCTTTGTATATACATTGTTTTAGATGTTGATGTAGGATACACTGTGGACGATTATGTGAACGCTCCGGCGTATGGAGGTGTAGCTGTTTTGGATGTACAAGTAGGGGAGGACGAGCATGATGCTTCATGCGAGTGCCCTTTCTGCGTGTACCTGTGATTTGTTTTATTTATTTATTTCAGTTATTTTGATTGGATTAAAGGGATGTAAAAGATTATTATTTAATATGTTTGAATTTTAATAATGGGATATATATTTACATTATCAATAGATACTCAGTTCATTCTATTTAAAGTCTTCCGCTGTATATTTATATTCTGGAAGATATGCTTCGAGCTTGTGCATTAGATTTCAAAGGAGGTTGGGATGAGAAGTTATCACTTATCGAGTTTGCTTACAACAATAGTTATCGGGCTACAATTCAGATGGCCCCATATGAAGCTCTCTATGGGAGAAAATGTCGTACACCTCTGTTATGGAATGAAGTGGGGGAAAGAAGAATTGTAGGACCAGAGTTTGTTGAAGAAACTTGTCGAGTAATTGATCAGATCAAAGAGAGAGCAAAGACAGCTCAAGTTCGACAGAAGCACTATGCAGATTATCTATGATGTGATGTTTGTGCATATTCAAATGCCATCCTTTACTTTCAGTTATTATTATTGTTCATGCATTCATAGGATGTGATTGTTAGGCATGTGATTGTTTTCGTTGGTGTGTGGAGTGGGGCATGGGCCTGGGATCGCTCTTCACACTGACACCTTTTTGTAGTATTCTATCTTAACATGCTTGGTACGGGTGGGGTATCAGGGGAAGATCGTGGTACGGTGGTCTCCGATATTGATGTTGTCCCAGCCATCGTTGTGTGGTACCGAGGATTCCGAGTTGAGCCGGCTTGTCCCACGATGCTTTAGCTCTATCTCTATGCCGTAGGGAGTTATGTTGGGATAGGGTCTACTGCGTATTGTTTCTATCCTAGTGGGTTAGTTGTGGATAGGGTATCGGGGGAGGTGAGGTATGGTGGTCTCCGGGCCCGGCCCGCACGCTCTAGCTCTATCTCTATGCCGTGAGCGGCTGTGCTTTGGGATAGAGCATACATTGTTGACATATAGGATTGGTTAGTTGCGAGCCCGGTTTGCGAGCCATGGCCCGGTAGGGGCTTAGGTACTGGTATGGGTAGAGTATCAGGGAGGTACGGGTATACCTTAGCTCTATCTCTATTCCATGATGGGTGCATGTGGGTTGGTGGTAGTGTGATTCTTGTGCCGACGCGACACACTCGTGTATAGAGGTGCGGGGGCCACCAAACCTTTCTATAGCACATTGCAAACTTAAAAACCGGACCACAAAGATAAAATGATTGTTACTCATGCATAATCTTGTGAAACTGTCTCGATTGTCTTCTTGAGCTGTGTTGTGTGCTCACCCTTTGTATATACATTGTTTTAGATGTTGATGCGGGATACACCGTGGACGATTATGTGAACGCTCCGGCGTATGGAGGTGTAGCTGCTTTGGATGTACAAGCAGGGGAGGACGAGAATGATTCTTCATGCGAGTGCCCTTTCTGCGTGTACCTGTGATTTGTTTTATTTATTTATTTCAGTTATTTTGATTGGATTAAAGGGATGTGAAAGATTATTATTTAATATGTTTGAATTTGAATAATGTGATATATATTTACATTATCAATAGATACTCGATTCATTCTATTTAAAAGTCTTTATCTGTATATTTATATTCGATTGTGGTTATGTGTAATTGGTTTGTATGAGTGGACACAGCCTATTCGAGATCCTGGTGTGAACCGTTGGTTCAATGACGGTTCACTCACACCGTTCTGGTTGGATCAGAATTGGGGTGTGATAGATGAGCTGTTGGCTGCTCAGCACGCATCTGACGCTTGGATGGGAGAGCTCCTAGAGGTGCAGCGTGCGACCGATCGGAGGATAGCCGGTCTCACGCCTAGTCTCCAGACGACCCGGACCCAGGTGGCTTGGTTGACTAGGGTCTATCCCGAGGACTATGGCAGAGATCGTGAGGCCCCGCCTCCTCCTTCGCCTCCGACATCTTGATTTGTACTTTACTTTTCTTGTACTATGAGAAACCGTCCGGATTATGGACTGTACTCTACTTTAGCGATGTATATACATTTTGTTTCTCTCACTCATTGTATGTAGCTTGTTTTCCCTTTAATAGATGCATTATTCTCTTTTTAATTTGGTCTCAATCATCACTTGTGCTTACGGTGTGTTTGTATTAAAGCTTTTAATTTATCCTATCTCGAGTTCACAATGGTCTTGAATGTGTGTCGGTTCGGCGGGCAAGGCCCGAGACGCTCGATACCAAGTTGTCACACCCCAATTCCGCATTATTCCGGAATGGTGTGATGAACCACTAAATAACCAATGGTTCAACCGGGATCTCAAATAGGCTATCCCCGTGTTATCCAAACTTACACGCATCCACAATCATAATCGAAGTAAATACATAATAGCGGAAATCTTGTAAATAAATGAAACGAGAACTAAGATGATATCAGTAATTTAATAGCAAATTATTTTGTATTCAACTAAGACATAAATATTTAAATATCAAATACAAGTCTTTACAAATCCAATGAAAGAAACCTATAAAAATATATAATCAAATACACACGAGTTGCACTCGCAAGAGGAGTCGTGTATATCATCTTCATCTCCGGCGTCCATTGCTGCTATATTCTTGTACGCAGACGCGCGTTCATATAATCTTCAACTGTGTAACCTGCATCATCAACTAAAAATATTCGACGTCGAGGGGTGAGCACACAACACGGCTCAGTGAGTAGGCAAAACAATGCAACATTACATATGCATGCAAAGAAAAATCAATTTATATCTTTGGTCTGGTATATAAGTTTGTAGTATGCTATAGAAAGGTTGAGGTAGCCAAAGGTCGCGTTTATTGACTCCGCCTCTATACACGAGTGTGTGACGTTACCCGAAGATCACGTTTATCGTCAACTCACATGCACCCAATCATGAACAGTACATAACAAAGGTTACGTTTATTGTTATATAGTGCCATACCAACATGCTAAAGTAATGGTGATACGACAATGCCAATGCACAAGACTTGAGTTAGAAATAGAGCTAAAGTGCTGAGACCCGCTAAAGATTAACGTTTATTGACGTTCTCATCACACCTCCCCTGATACTCGCTCGCATCAAGCACATCAACCACACACATACAAGCACATGCCTATTCCTATCATCATCATCATCATCATGTTATAAACAATAAAGTAAATATGCATGAACAAGTAATAGAAATATTGGATGGCATGCTGTATGCACATTACAAACATATTCGCATAGAATCAAGCATAGTACAGGACTCAAGAAATAGAAAATAGTTTATTATTAACCAATTTAGTTTGGGGTTAAGGTTCCTCACCTTAGCTTGCTAAAAGATAATTTTCCAAGCCTTAAAATCACCTTTATATTGTTATTATATTGCTAGAAGACCTAACAAAGTCGATAGAATTTAATTAGAATTAATTCAAAATTTAAAAACCATTTACGTCACCGAGGGTCGATGCTAGGGTCGATGGGTCTATCGACCCTCCCCTCTTCCCGGACTTCCGAATGCCGAGGGTCGATGGTCATAAACACCTAGGGTCGGATGGTCTATCGACCCTCGGTGCGACCCTCGGTGCACTCCGGTCCAATTCCCACTTTCAAATCCATTCTTCGTGTTTGGTGTCCTATGGCTTGCTCCTACATTCCATTCTACATTCATTCCATGGTCTAGAACCATGTATAATCCATCTAAATAGTTTTCATGCATCCTCCTATGGTTTTCCATGAAAACCTAACCATGGATGGATGGTTTGGGTTTCTCCGAGATCACTCTCTCTTCAATAATTATCCTAAGGTCTGTAGAAACTCATGGAATTAGTATCCATACCTGAGAAGATTACTTTTCCTCTGAAATTCTCTTCCTTTTTGCTAGGTTCTCTTCCTTGCCTCTATTCTTCCTCTTTTCCTTCTCCTCTCTTTCTCTTAATTCAATTAGGGTTGTGAAAGGAGTGAAAGTGGCTTAGGGACGTCCTTTAAATGGGCTATAAACATCCTAAAATAAGCCCCTTTGAGATTAGGAAGGAATCCAATCGAAAATCTTGAAGTTTCCTATTTTCTATTTTCGACAGGATTCGAGGGTCGATGGGAGGGTCGATGATCCCGTCGACCCTAGGGTCTTAAGCTGTCCGACCCTCCCTTCAAAATCGAGGGTCCGACTTTCCGTTTTGGGAGGTCCGACCCTGCTTAGCTGGGTGTGTGACCCTCCCTTAAAATAAAGTGTTTTTGGGTCGATTTGATACCTGGGATCTCGATCTCCTTCATGCCCTTGGTCCATTTGACTTGACCATGATGGGTAAACCTGGTTCAAGGTGGTAAGACCGGGTTAGATTGACATGGGTCTTACACATTCATAGCCTCCACCCATTCATATGTTGGCGCGTAGACAAAATCTTCAATCATAGTACCTGCAACATCAGAAACTAAAAAGAATTACACGCGTGAGGGTCAGCTCTCCAACTTGAGCTCAGTGAGTAAACAAAACAATGCAGCAATACATATGCATGCATTCAATTCATATCTTTGGTCTGGTTTAAAATTTGCAATGTACTATAGAAAGGATAGGTGGCCTCTGCACCTCTATACACGAATGTGTGGAAACGCCCAATGAAAACGGCACTGTCGCCCCACATGCACCCACCATGGACAATATACACCCCATGAAAATGGCATGGCTGTACCGGTTGCCCATACCAACACGTAAGCCCCTGTTGGCGAGGGCTTGCAAACTGGGCTCGCAACTAACCAACCCTAATATCAAACAATGTATCCAAGGCCTCACCCCAGCATCCCTCAATACATCCATAGAGATAGAGCTTGGGTATGGTGACCAGGCTGAACCACAATGCCACCTTTCCCCCCTGATGCCCTACGACATATTAGTTCCCCTAAGGTAATGGCGATACGACGATGTTAGTGGACAAGACTTGAGTAAAGATAGAGCTAGAGTCTGGTGACCAGGCTGAACCACAATGTCACGTCCTCCCCCTGATGCTCCACTCGCATCAAGCACACTAACACTTGCTTAGTGGACATGACTTGAATAGACCATGGCACAATATACCCTGATGAGAACGGCATCGAAGTACCGGTTAATACCATCCCTACCCGCACCACGTACACCAGCCAAACACAAACATTTACATGCATATTCCTACCATCATCAACATCATCATGTTATAATCAATAAATTTAAATATGCATGAACATTAATAATAGAAATATTGGATGACATGTTGAATGCACATTACAAGCACACACGCATATCACAATCATGGTATTGGACTCAAGAAATAAAAACAGTTTGTTATTAACCAATTAGTTTAGGTCTTGTTCCCTCACCTTAGCTTGCTAATAGATACTCTTCCAAGCTTTAGAATCACCTTTATAATGTTATTATATTGCTAAAAGACCTAACAAAGCCGATAAAATTTAATTAGAATTTATTCAGAATTTAAAAACCATTCTGTTAACTGAGGGTCGGAGGTAGGGTCGGAGTCATGATCGACCCTGGGTGCGACCCTCCCCCTAATCTAAACTTCCCGAACACTGAGGGTCGATGCTAGGGTCGGATCTGCCATCGACCCTAGGTGCGACCCTCCATGGTTTGAGTCGAAAATATCAGATTTCATTCTCTCTTTCATGGTTGGGTCCTATGGCTTACTTCCATAATCCATTCTATACATGTTCTATGGTTTAGAACTATACTTTATTCACCTACATGGTTTTAATGATCTCCTCCATGGTTTTCCATGAAAACCTAATCATGGATGGATGATTTGGGTTTCTTCTAAGTCATACCCTCTTCATAAACCATTCTAAACTCTTAAATAAATCATGGGGAATGTATTCATACCTTAGTTTTGCTGAGATTCAGAGTTCCCCTGAATTTCCTCTTCTTCCTTAGCCTTTTCTTCAAGTTTTCCTTTTCTTCTTCTCTTCCTTCTCTTCTTCTCTTCCTTCTCTTCTCTTTCTCTCAATCCAATTAGGGTTGTAAAAGGATTGAAAGAGGCTTAGGGACGTCCTATTTATAGTTTAAAACCTCCCAAAATAAGTCCCATTGAGTTTAGGAAAGGTTCCAATCGAAATTAGGAAGGTTTCCTAATTTTCGGTTCGTGCTGTTTTTTTCGAATACCGAGGGTCGATGGGAGGGTCGGACAACTCATAGACCCTGCGACCCATGGTTGAGGATCGATGGTGAGGGTCGATGGGAGGGTCGGACCTGCTTGTTAAAACCTGCGACCCTACCCTCATTTTGACTGTTTTTGGATAAATTTTCATATTGGGTCTTGGGTTTCTTCACACACTTGGTCCACTTGGCTCGACCAAGATATGTAGACGGGTCACGACAGGAAATGTAAGGTTAGGCCGGGTTCGTGGCGTGCGGGTCTTACAACTCCACCACCCTTAAAAGAAATTTCGTCCTCGAAATTTGAAAGTACGGATCTTACAACTCCCCCATCCTTAAAATAAATCTTATCCTCAAAATTTTGAATTTACTTCAGAGTCAATAGGTGGGAATTCTATTTCCGCATTGCATCTTCTTCCTCCTATGCACTCTTCTCCATGTCTTGTCTTCGTCATATTATCTTCGTATAATTGATACGAAGTTTTTAAGGTATTGTACCTTTCAACTAATGAACTAGGCTGGTACCACTTCAATAGTTAAATCTCCTATTTAATCCAGTGATTCCGTGGTCAATACTTTTGATATGGATCTCCACTGTACTTCTTCAATAGAGACACACGAAATACATCATGTGCACTAGACATGGATAGCGGTAACGCTAATTGATATGCAACTTTTCTACGTCTCTCCAGAGTTTATAAGATTCGACGCATATATAGAATACTACTTTCCTTCTTGTCTAATCATTTCAAACTATACATAAGTGATATCTTCAAAAACAATTTGTCACTTATGGAAAACTCAAGGTCTTGGTGTCTATTCTGACAATACTAAGCTATCCTGCCCCTTTTCTTTGATCTTGTCTGCCACTCGATAGTTTTCTGCAATTGACTTAGGTCTTAAAACTCTTCATTCACTAACTTCATTCCAAAAGAAAGGAATTTGACATTTTTATCGTATCTGCTTCATAGGTAACATTTACATGGTAGCTTAATAGCAACTTCAATTCACGGTAACTTCTCAACTCAGGTTCCTCGAAATCAATTTCACAACTTGGGGCATATCTCTTAGGATCTGTATAATCTGCTCCAACTATCCATCAGTTTAAGGTAAAATGCGATACTAAACTTCAACTTTGTTCCCATTGTTTCCTATAGATCCTTCCAAAACTTCAAGATAAAGCATGAGCTTCTGGCCGACACTATGCTCTCATGCATACCATTCAATCTGACAATACTATCCATATATAGCTTAGTTAGCCACTCCAAAGCATACCAAGGTCGTATAGCAAAGGAATGAGCTATCTTCATAAGGCGATCAACAATCACCCATACTGCGTCAATCGATCTAGGAGTTAGTGGCAAATCAGTGACATAGTTCATTGTA
Organism: Protea cynaroides; assembly: GCA_028583415.1. Classification (NCBI taxonomy): domain Eukaryota; kingdom Viridiplantae; phylum Streptophyta; class Magnoliopsida; order Proteales; family Proteaceae; genus Protea; species Protea cynaroides. The sequence continues at coordinate 34,592,544 of CM053265.1, forward strand.
ATGTAGTTTCACTTCCAGACTGGCTTTGATAGTTATTGTTGTAGCTATGTTGGTCTTTGTCTTTCAGCCTTTACTTGTTGATAATTCAATTACTGAAACATGCATCTATCCACAACCACTTCCATTCCCTTTCTCCCAAAATAATCTCTTCATGTCATGATACATATTGCTACTCTAGTATGTACTGAATATTGAGTACAATGGACTCTTATCATTATCATCTTCATAAAAGAAAGAAAATGTGAAAGCATTCGAATTGACAACATGTGAGTGGCCCATAAACTGACTCCCCTTTTGTGGACTCACACTAAACCTCCCGTTTTGGACTCGCGCGTGTAAACCCTCGCTTTGAACTCAGAAAGATGGGCGTAGAGTCGAACTAATGTTCATGGACACGTAGGGGAAGCAAAGCAAGATTTTTTCTAATTTTTTAGAAGATGCCACCACTCGGACTCGAACCGAGATGCTTGAGCACTGCTTCCTAAGAGCAATGTGTCTACCAATTTCACCATGACGGCTTGTTCGAAATCATAATAGCCCCTTCATATTCAATCGTCGAGATTTAAGAAGTCAATTCAATTGAGATTTTTTAGGAAAGATTAAAATCGATGAATAAAGACTCGTTTAAATTTTTATTTGAACGTTCAATAAACCTTAGTATCTAGTATCTTGGGATGCTATGCTGTCAGTTTTAACAATGGACTTTCGCGCAGTTTAAGTTTTACCGAAATGGAAGAGTTGGGACTATTTTATTTAAATTTAGACTCTAATTAATAGAATTAATTTATATTCTATTTATATTTTAAATTCTCTCAATTCTAAAGAAATATTCTATTTTTATTTGATTTTTAACCTATTCTACTCTAAAGTTTAAAGAAAATAGAATTATAAATATATTTTGATTGGTCCTACAGTCCAAACACAGATCTATTTTGAATCACATAAAATTATTCTTCGTACATAAATATTGGTCTAAATGAGATTCAAGGTCTTTTATTGATTAGGTCGAAAACAGGAGTCTAGTGATTCAGAGAAGAATGATTCGGAAAATAAAAAAAAAATATATTGTATTAAATTAAAATATAGATCTTAATTAGGATCGAGTTCCTTATGCGAGCCTTGTGGGAATCTTGATCTTTGCCTTGGTATATACTAGACCGGATATTGCTTATTCGGTTGGTGTTCTAAGTCGGTTTATGGCGAATCCGGGTAAAGCTCAATGGGAGGTCGGCGCCGAAGGGCTGCCTTCGTTATTTGAGAGGCACTATTCCTTCAGTGTCCTTCCCCCGAAGCTCCCAAACCGGTCGACTATTCAAACAATGAAGGGAACGTACTCGGGCAGCTTTGAGTTGCATATGCCTTTGCCGCATCCGATATCCCTAACCAGAGGCGATCGGCAGTGAGGGTGATTCCGGCATTTCATCGCCGGCTCATTCGTATGGGAGGTCGGCGATAGACTGGTGAGATTCTATCTCTCGGTCTTCTCGTTGGGGAAGCTGGTGGTTGTTGCCAAGCGCAATGACTATCAATATGCTTCTATTGTTGGATCCTTCTCAAAATAATGGACCGAAGCTTGTCTTCGGGCCCGGTACTCTCTTTCGTCGGTATGCCCCTTGGACATTCGAGATTCCATCCAATTGGTTTGTCTTCATCTAGGATACTGAGAGGCCTGGGAAGCTTTTTGCATCAAGGACCACACGCGGAGCATCCATGAAGAGAAAGATTCAGCCGTGCTCCTACAGGCCGTCATCCTTAGAGCAAAAGGCACTTTTGGGGGGCTTAAACCATGTCTCCCGAGAGAACTCAGTACATATGGCACGATAAGGACTTTTATGATATGACATAGGTCGAGGTCGAAATGGGGTGTATGTATTTCCCTCCTCACCGTCTATGTATTGCCCTCCTCACCGTAAGCTGCCTTGTCCCCCCTCAACTATATCCAAGTCTTTATCTTCATGTATTCAGAATCTGCCTCTGTATCTGAGTACCATCTCCGCATCCAAAGTAAGTCAGGGTTAGGTTTTTCTTTCTCTAAATCTCCTGACATTATTCTTATATACAAATTTAACAAAATTGCTACTTTTATTTCATCCACCAATTCAGAGATGATTTTTACTATCATAAACGCAATCGAACTATTGTTTCATAATTCATCCATAAGTTCTTGCTCGATTGAATCATCACTAGCCTCTATTATATGTTACTCTTTGCCAAATCTGAATCTTTTGTTGCAGAACATAAGGCAACATTTATACTCGGTCCTTCTTCAGACCTCATAATCCCTTTTTGCTTAAGGCTTAGCTACTACATTAGCCTTGCTCAGTGACCTTGAATATCACGGTCTTAATCCTTCAATGTTCAAACCATTTTCCTATCCTCATGTTCAACTCTTTCTGATGAAGAGATAAATAGGACTCTTAACCTAAAATTATTCTCCGTTTAGATAATGTCTCCAAGTCTTGATTGCATAATTCATCACCGGTAACTCCAAGTCATGAGTAGGGTAACGCTTATCATGCTCCTTTAGTTTTCTTGAAATGAATGCAATCTCTTATTTACCTTGCATCAACCCGCATCCTTGATCCAATCTGAAAGCTCCGATGGATAGGGTAAAAGGTTCCCTTGGTACCGAAATGATCAAGATGGGAGTTGATATCAACCTTACCTTAGAATCTGGAAACATTCTTCACACTTATAGGTTTAAATAAAATTCCTCTCCCTTCCTAGTTAGCTTGGTAAGAGGTTTTGCGATCTTAGGGTGGTCCTCCAAGCATCGTCTGTAATAATCAGCTAAAACCAAGAAACTTCTTATCTTCGCAATATTCCATAAAATTGCTTCTATCTGAATAGGGTCCACTTTAATCCCTTTATATGATGCTACGTGATCTAAGAAGATCATTTTGTTTTATCATGTCTCATGTTTCTTGGACTTGACATGAAGCTTTTCACTTCTTAGCTGTTGTGAAGCTGTTCTAAGGTCTGTTGTATCAGTTGCTTCATTCTTGGAATAAACCAAATATTATCTATGAAAACTATGACCGACGTGTCCAACATGTCATGAAACACCCAGTTCATCAGCTCCATAAAAGATGTAAGGGCATTGGTTAATCCAAACATCATAATCAAGAACTCATAATATCCAATCCCGATTCTGAGAGCTATCTTCGAGATATTTCTGTCCAAAATTCTTCAGCTGATGATATCTTGACTGAAAAAAATACCTTTGCTCCTTGCAACTGTTTAAACAAGTCATCGATCTAAAGTAGTAGATATCGATTCTTGACTGTGAGCTTTTTTAGTTCCTGGCAGTCTATACATAAACAACACTACCATCCTTCTTCTTCATGAATTGCGTTGGCACTTCCCATGATGCAATACTTAGCCAATTAGAACCCTTGTCTAATAACTCTTGTAGTTGCATGTCAATCCCTTTAACTCCATAGAAGCTACTCTAAAGGTGCCTTTGACACGAGTATCGTCCTTGGTAACAAGTCGATGACGAACTCGGTCGCACGATCAGGTGATAACCCAGTAAGTTTCCTGGAAACGCATCAGGGAATTTACGCATCACCTCAATATCTTCCATCTGTGGTACTTCTTTGGTAACGTGTACCGTAGATACCATCTCTCCAACTCATTTCTCTTCAAAGCATCTCTTCGCCATTAGCATAGAGAGGATCATACATCCATTAATACTAAATTATATGTCATTTTTATTCTTGAATGATAACCTCTTCTATGGACATAATCACTTTGTAGAGTGTTGAGACAACTAGTCAATTCCCAAGACAACGTCAAAGTCTGTCATCTCAAGTTTGTTTAGGTTGCATCCAAATTTCATCCATCCATACTATTTGGACATTATTCATAACACTCATCTAATATAACATTTAGTCCAAAAGTGCTTGAACTAGAAAAATCTGATATAAAGGTCTTAAGAGCTTATCTAGTTCCTTCATCTCTTTTGATTTTTCAAAGACTATCATCAAAATTTCATATTGCACTCATTAGCTTGTATTTCTTTTATCCTTGATGTTCTACCTTTCTCTCTCTTCCATATACCTCGAAAAATCTTGTAATTGTTACTTCATATCCCAAGTCTATCTATAAGCATTAGGGTATATGCTTATAAATTCATTAATTCAGCCAAACTATTTGGTCTTTACTTAATCATATCCCTCAACATTGGTCATAACTCATCATTGTATTGAATGGAGTACTACTTATGCCATGACTTATCCGTGTATCCATTCTTAAATTTGCCTTTAGAAATCTTCTACCTTGTCAAAATTCATACCGATATAACCCTCTTTAACTCTACTTGAGTGCTATCTATTTCCTTACTGGCTACTCTTGATAGTTATAATTTTTTCTCATGCACTCTTTTATAGACATGACTCATATCCATCCATTTAGCAATCTCAAAATAGATCCTCCATTACTTCATCTGAGGTTCATTGGTCATAGCATTTAATCTGAATCCAATCATCTTTCTTTCAATAATTCTATTACCACTAATCATCTTTATCAACAAAGGTCAGGGAGTGAATGAATCAAAATGTCCATCCAAAAGTGATTCACTTCCTTCTGTTGATTTAGCATAATGACAACACTTGCTTTTCGAGAGCCAATGTCTTGTATATGGGTCTCGACTCTAGTGAACCTAGGTTTAAAGAATCAGGAGTAAATATGTGGTAATCCAACCGGCATCAAAAGATCGTTAAGTTGCACGATAGTCCAAATGCATAGAGGTTTTATAGTTATTAACCTCATGGTTATAGGTTCTATCGAGTATATAATGCCATTGGTCAAGGCACTACAAGAGTAAATCTAGAGAAGCTTTCATACGTCAGTAAACCAAGTATAAATCTGTAGATGTATGCTCAACATGATTAAACATTTAACTGTTCATTCAGTTCATATCTCTGATCATGTTGTCAATCATGAGAATGGTTCAGATTGGTATAATCAGGACTAATACTAAAGAAACAATATCTATAACTCCAATTGACAGGTTAAATCAAGAAGTTTTCCTGTCAAGGTCCGAGAAATAAAAATCTGGTATGTGCATCCTCTATAATCGTAAGAGTAAATCAATAATGCACCGCATCCTATATAAATTTTCTCGTCATATGGCTACAATAGATTAAATCCTTGCTGAAAACGTTTAAGGTTTAATCTTCAAAAAATATTCCTAAATCCTTGGTCGGAATATTGTGTCATGATGCAGCTATCCCATACATCGATGGCTGATAAGGGTAACCACCTTGATACATTGCTTGTTGTGCACCAAACTTCTGCACTGGGGTGTGCATTACTGGGACTTGCTATGTGGTAGGCACCGTGTTATGGCTAACAGGTGTTGGGGTACAGTGATGCTACCAATTGGTACCATACTTGGTTTGACCTGGAGGTTTTGATGTAGCATCAGCAACTTGGGTAGTGATTTACATAGCAACTTCCATAGTCAGTCTCATCTGTTGTTGCTCTTGTATTTTATTGGGTCAAGTTTATGACAACCATAACCAAGGTACTTGGTAGTCCAGGTAGATTGGCTAGAGTGGCCTAGTTGTTCACCTCCTTTGACTCGCTCTAATCTGATTATCATTATCTAGCATCTGCTCAGATGAGTTTTCATAACCCATTCTCGACCCAGATAGTGGTGGGGTCAAGTTGTAACCTCAGCTTAATGCTCAGTGGTTAATGGATTAGCATGTAGTGGATCTCACTCTGAGTCTCCATGTTACCCAGGGGTATAAATTTATCTTCTTGTAGTTACTCTTATTCTTAAGGTATGGCCATTATTCTACTATCTCTGTTGGATTCGGCCCGAGATTCTTCCCTTTACCTTTGCAGGGAATTAGACATTACTAGCCATTTTCTCCTTCCTTTGTCATTCATCGAGTTTCACATCTGGTAAGTACCAACTCGGTATTCAATTTTCTGCTTTACAGAAGCTCCCTTCTTGCTACTATACTATATCCTTGTATACTTGGATAACTACACAACATATAGATAATACCCTAAATTATTTGTTTATTTGGATAATTTTTGGTCTTCTCTTTCTGTGTAAGTGTATATATATGGTTCCACCTTTTATATGTACATTATCATCTTGTTTAATTTCTGTCTCAACCAACACAGGTGCTTATGGTTTGTTTGTATTAAAGCTTTTAATTTATCCTAACTCAGTTCATGGACCCCAGTGGTAGTATTCAGGTTTAATGGGTAAGGCCTACGAGAGATCTGATACCAAGTTGTCACACCCCAATTCCGCACCATTCGGAACGGTGTGATGAACCGTTAATAAACCAACGGTTCAACCAGGATCTCACAATAGGCTATCCCACATATGATAAACCAAAACACATTCCACATTAATCAGAGGTAATAAAATAAATAGCGAAAGTCTTACAGATAATGAACTGAGGTCTAATCATGATAAATAATTTATATTCCATTTATTTTCAAGTAACCAAAACATAACTTAATACATATTACATTATCCAAATACGAAAACTAAACACTAAACGTATCCACCGTTGAAACGCTCCCTTAACGAACCATGTTCGTTCTCCATAGCTTGTCATTCATAGCCTCCACCCGTTCATATGTTGGCGTGTAGACAAAATCTTCAATCGTAGTACCTGCAACATCAGAAACTAAAAAGAATTACATGCGCGAGGGTCAGCTCTCCAACTTGAGCTAAGTGAGTAAACAAAACAATGCAACAATACATATGCATGCATTCTATTCATATCTTTGGTCTGTTTAAAGTTTGCAATGTGCTATAGAAAGGATAGGTGGCCTCCGCACCTCTATACACGAATGTGTGGAGATGCCCAATGAAAATGGCACTGTCGCCCCACATGCACCCACCATGGACAATATACACCCCATGAAAATGGCATGGCTGTACCGGTTGCCCATACCAACACGTAAGCCCCTGTTGGCGAGGGCTTGCAAACTGGGCTCGCAACTAACCAACCCTAATATCAAACAATGTATCCAAGGCCTCACCCCAGCACTCCTCAATACATCCATAGAGATAGAGCTAGGGTATGGTGACCAGGCTGAACCACAATGCCATCTTTCCCCCCTGATGCCCCACGACATATTAGTTTCGCTAAGGTAATGGCGATACAACGAAGTTAGTGGACAAGACTTGAGTAAAGATAGAGCTAGAGTCTGGTGACCAGGCTGAACCATAATGTCACATCCTCCCCCTGATGCTCCACTCGCATCAAGCACTCTAACACTTGCTTAGTGGACATGACTTGAATAGACCAGGGCACAATATACCCCGATGAGAACGGCATCGAAGTATCGGTTGATACCATCCCTACCTGCACCATGTACACCAGCCAAACACAAACATTTACATGCCTATCCCTACCATCATCAACATCATCATGTTATAATCAATAAATTTAAATATGCATGAACATTAATAATAGAAATATTGGATGACATGTTGAATGCACATTACAAGCACACACGCATATCACAATCATGGTATTGGACTCAAGAAATAAAAACAGTTTGTTATTAACCAATTAGTTTAGGTCTTGTTCCCTCACCTTAGCTTGCTAATAGATACTCTTCCAAGCTTTAGAATCACCTTTATAATGTTATTATATTGCTAGAAGACCTAACAAAGCCGATAAAATTTAATTAGAATTTATTCAGAATTTAAAAACCATTTTGTTAACTGAGGGTCGGAGGTAGGGTCGGAGTCATGATCGACCCTGGGTGCTACCCTTCCCCTAATCTAAACTTCCCGAACATTGAGGGTCGATGCTAGGGTCGGATCTGCCATCGACCCTAGGTGCGACCCTCCATGGTTTGAGTCCAAAATATCAAATTTCATTCTCTCTTTCATGGTTGGGTCCTATGGCTTACTTCCACAATCCATTCTATACATGTTCTATGGTTTAGAACTATACTTTATTCACCTACATGGTTTTAATGATCTCCTCCATGGTTTTCCATGAAAACCTAACCATGGATGGATGATTTGGGTTTCTTCTAAGTCATACCCTCTTTATAAACCATTCTAAACTCTTAAATAAATCATGGGGAATGTATTCATACCTTAGTTTTGCTGAGATTCAGAGTTCCCCTGAATTTCCTCTTCTTCCTTAGCCTTTTCTTTAAGTTTTTCTTCTCTTCTTCTCTTCCTTCTCCTCTCTTTCTCTCAATCCAATTAGGGTTGTAAAAGGATTGAAAGAGGCTTAGGGACGTCCAATTTATAGAGTAAAACCTCCCAAAATAAGTCCCATTGAGTTTAGGAAAGGTTCCAATCGAAATTAGGAAGGTTTCCTAATTTTCAGTTCGTGCTGTTTTTCCCGAATATCGAGGGTCGATGGGAGTGTCGATGGGAGGGTCGGACAACTCATAGACCCTGCGACCCATGGTTGAGGATCGATGGTGAGGGTCGATGGGAGGGTCGGACCTGCCTATTAAAACCTGCGACCATACCCTCATTTTGACTATTTTTGGGTAAATTTTCATATTGGGTCTTGGGTTTCTTCACACACTTGGTCCACTTGGCTCGACCATGATATGTAAACGGGTCACGACAGGAAATGTAATGTTAGGCCGGGTTTGTGGCGTGCGGGTCTTACATGGTGTCTAATGTCCAGACTTTCTATTTTGGGTACACATATTCTTCCTTTGTATTTCAGTACTTTCTCTTCGTCCAAGGTGAACTCAAGATTAGTCTTACCTTTCTCGATATCTTCTTGTACTGTTCTCAGATAAGGATCTGATTTGATAGCTGTCTTCACTTCATCCATTATATCAGGTATAATTTTCAATGCAGCGAACATATTTGAAAATCGATGAATAAACCCTTGGTTGGCTGATCCATCCATTGTATCTATCACATACTGCTCATTGCTGTGATTGAATACCATTCCGGTAGTGCACATTGTTGCGGTTGTACTAATCTCTCCTTGAGATTTTATCATTGCCTTTCTGCTCAACGCAACTGCTACTACATTAGCTTTCTCTAGATGATACTGGATATCACAATCATAGTCCTTCAATAGTTCCAGCCATCTTCTTTGTCTCATATTCAATTCCTTCTGATTAAATAAATAAGTAAGACTTTTATGGTCCGACTTAATCTGAAATTTCTCTCCGTATAGGTAATGTCTCCATATCTTGACAGCATGTACTACTTCCGCGAACTCCAGATCATGAGTGGGATAATTTTTCTCATGTATCTTTTACTGTCTTGAGGCATAAGCAATTACTTGCTCTCCTTGCATAAGCACACATCCTAATCCCAGTCCTGATGCATCAGTGTATATGGTAAATGTCTGTCCTGGAACAGGAATAGTCAAAATCAGAGTGGATATCAATCTGGTCTTCAATGTTTGGAAGCTCTTCTCACATTTATTCGTCCACACAAACTTTTCCCCTTTCTTAGTCCGACGGGTGAGAGGTACGACAATCCGGGAATAGTCTTCCACGAATCTTCGATAATAACCGGCGAGACCCAGAAAACTTCTAATTTCTGACACGCTCTTTGGTGCTTCCCACTTTACAATAGCCTCGATCGTGCTGGGGTCCACTTTGATACCTTCTGCGGATACTACATGGCCTAGGAAGGCGACTTCACTTAGCCAAAACTCACACTTGGTAAATTTGGCATATAACTTCTCTTTTCTTAAACGCCGTAGGGCGGCGTTTAGGTTCTTGATATGGGTTTCTTTGTCCTTGGATTATACCAATATATCATCAATGAATACTATAACCGACGTATCCAACATTTCGTGGAAAACCCAATTCCTAAGTTCCATGAAAGTTGCTGGTGCGTTTGTTAATCTGAAAGACATGACCAAGAACTCATAATGTCCGTATCTGATCCTGAAAGCTGTTTTAGGAATATCACCCTCTTTAATCTTCAACTGATGATAACCTGACCGAAGATCGATCTTAGAAAATACCTTTGCTCCTTGCAACTGATCGAACAAGTCATCGATCTAAGGTAGTGGATATCGATTCTTGATTGTCAGTTTATTCAATTCCCGATAGTCGATACATAATCGAACGCTACCGTCCTTCTTCTTTACGAATAATACCGGTGCTCCCCATGGTGATATACTGGGTCGAATATAACCCTTGTCCAGCAGTTCTTTCAGTTGCACATTCAAATCCTTCAGTTCAGTAGGAGCCATTCTATAAGGTGCTTTTGATACTGGTGTGACTCCGGGTATAAGATCTATCACAAACTCTGTGGCTCGGTCGGGTGGTAATCCTGGTAGTTCCTCCAAAAATACGTCGGAATAGTCCCGCACTACATCAATATCTTTCAGTCGTGGTGCTTCCTTGGTTAGGTCGACCACTGATACTAGATACCCGAATGCCCCCTTCTCAAGGCACTTCTTAGCCTTCAGTGCTGAGAGTATAAGCTTGCGTCTACGGGGAAGTTTGGTTCCCAAAAAACTGAATTCTGCTCCTTCTTTGTATTTGAATGTTAGCTTCTTTTCAGCGCATAATAGGTTTGCAGAATTCCGATTTAACCAGTCCATTCCCAAGATGACGTCAAAGTCTGCCATCTCAAGTTGTATCAAGGTTGCATCTAAGGTTTTCTCGCCAATGAGAATAGGACATGGTCCATAACCTTTCTCTAATTCCACTTCTAACCCCATTGGTGACCGTACAAGTAGTTTGTAGTCCAATGTTTTGATGGGTAGATTCAAATTCTTTCCGAATGACACAGATATAAAGGAATGAGTAGCTCCTGAATCAAAGAGTACTCTGACGGGTACGCCATTTATAGGTACGATACCTGTGATTTATTTTTACTTAGTCTACATGCTCATACAATGTAATTACAACTAAAAAGGTTTCAGTCATACCTGTGACCACATCGGGTGATGCGGCAGCATCCGATGATGTAACAGCATATACTCGTCCTTGATGTACTTGCTTCTTGGGCTTAAGACACTCCCTTATCATATGTCCCACTTGATTGCAGTTGTAACATCTCGGACCTTCAGAATTTGGATTTGGTTGCTGTTGCATTACCGGGGGTAGTCTTGGATGTAGCAGTAAAACCTTGAGCACAAAAGGGTTTAAATGTCTTGTTGTTCCCTCCGTTATAGGCATTTTCGACTAGCCTTTTTATGACTCTGTTCTGTGTAAAGTAGCTTTCTTTCTGGCTCGATTCTATGACTTGAGCAATTTGGACAGCTTCATTGTATATCTTGTTTTCCAAGCCCAGAACGTGCTCTCTGATGCTTCCTTTCAGTCCCGTGACAAACCTACGGGTCTTAGTGTCTTCTTCCTGCATGCTGAGTGGTGCAAAGAAATACAGCTCTTCGTAACGCTGTTGATATGCATCCACGGACATCTGTCCCTGGTATAAACTCAAGAATTCCTTCTCCATAGAGTCTCTAAAGCTTCGGGGAAAATACTTCTCGAAGAACGCTTCTTTATAGATAGACCAAGTCAGTAGGGCATGCTTGGTCAATAGGTAAGTCCTAGTAGATTTCCACCAATGATGTGCGTCACCCTTTAGCATGAAGGTGGCACATAGTACTTTTTCTTCTTCAGTGTTAGTCATCATAAGAAAATTTCTCTCCATCTCGTCGATCCAATGTGCTGGCCATAACAGATCCGACGGTTTATCGTTATATTCCTTGGGCTTTAAATTCAAAAATCTCTCAACAAGTCGAAAGTGATCCAGCTGATTTTGGGGGTATGCCCCAAACATGGGTTGTGGATACTAATAGTTAACTTGAGCTGCTTCCGGACCTGGTACTGGAATCTGTGTAGCTAGTGGTTGAGGTGTTTGAGGTGCTGGGGGGTTACCCACCGGTGCTGCACTGGCTTGTCCCGTCTGCATGGGTGTAGCATGTGCGGCTTGGAACATGATTCCCATTGCAACTTGCATTTGAGCCTGTGCGTGTTGCATCTGTTGCAGCTGCTGTGCTAAATTCATCACCACTGTTGCTAACTCTGGTGGCAGAGGTGGCAAGTTGGTAGGATTTTCCTGATCTGGGTTTTCTGGTACATATATATTCTCCAGGTTAGTTTCCTCCACAGGTGGTGGTGGTGGAATTGCATTTCGGCTTTGTCTGGTTACTCTACGTCCAGACATAATTTCTTCTGAGATTGGTGGTGCCTGAAAATCATCAAAATATGTGAGAAAATCATTTATACATCATGTAGGCACGTTAACCAATGTAAAATTCCAAAATTTCCAGCTCATTTTAAGAAAAATACTGTCCTTTCTATGCAGGGTCGATGGTGGGGGTTGATGGTATGTCCGAACCTCAGTATCCGACCCTGAGAATGACCTGTTCTTCCCGAGAGCTGAGGGTCGATGTGAGGGTCGATGGGTATCCGACCCTCAGTATCCGACCTTGGGTTTTCTGTCAGATTCCCGAGAGCCGAGGGTCGATTGGAGGATCGATTCGAGGGTCGATGGTCCTGGTCGAATTGTCCAACCCTCAGACCAAAAATCAGACCTTTAAGATCCGATTCTGGGTTCATTCTCTCTTATTTCCCTCCCGTTTTGACTCGTCTCTCACCTCTAAGTTGTTACAGTGCCACTCCGCTATTTTGGTCAATTTGGATCCGTGTTTCAACATCAACATCATCCCTACAGGTATGTTTTCTCATTTTTTTTAGGTTTCCATTTCTAGGTTTTTGTCCAATTAACCTGTATTTTTCAAATTAAACTTTTTCCAATCGTAAAAATTCGATTTTTATTGGGGGCTTTTGTTATTGGTGTCTCGAGGAACGAAAGCCCTCAAAATTTTTTGAGTTTCATCGGTTGGTTATCGAGAACTTGGATTTTTTCTCTTTTTGCCCTAATTTGTCGAAATTTTTGATTTCTTGAAATTTCTTCAAATTGGACCTCATTAGTTAAAATTTCCTACTGTATGTGTGTTGTAGGATATGTTAAAACCTACGTAAGTCCTCCTTCCCACGTGTATGGGTGACAAATGAGGCTTTTGGCCACTTACGTCGTTATAATGTCAAATTTCAGATTTTTATCCTATTAACTCATTATCTATTTTTTTCTTTCCAGATACCATGGCTCGTACTAAGGTACCCCGAGTTCGTGATCCGCTTCGCTTCCGCTCTAATGAAGCCGAGGCACAGTATGTCCACTACACTCGTAAGAAGGCAGAGGGTGGTCGTATGGTGAACTCGGCTGAGCTAATCCTGTTCAACGTGGAGAGAGCATTTGGTGATATGAGATGGCTCCCTGTCATCACTTACGATGCGTGCACATGCACGGATTTAGTGCGACAGTTCTATTGTAATCTCCAGGTGGTGGGGGATTACAATGATGTGGATAGGGGTCACGAGCTATGCATCACTAGCTATGTAAAGGGAGTGAACATTTCATTTGACTATCGGCAGCTGGTCGATCTACTGGGCATTCCCTATGATGGCCCTATGGTGTACTATGCGCCTGGAGAGCCCCAGTTTGTTTCCATGGAGATGAGGGCTGAGATTGATAGTCAATTGCTATGACCTGATCGCTGGCAGATGAGAGCTTGTTATATGTGTCTGGCTCTACGGGTCTTCTGCAAGATTATCCAGCATAATCTGATTCCGCAGAGTGGCCATTACGAGAGGGTTTCTCAGCTGACCTAGTATCTATTGTATAGCATATGCACTAGGCAGCCCGTCCGCTTTCCTTACATCATCATGCGGACTATGATCAGTGCTACACTACCCAGTCATAGGGGTAATCTACCCTATGGACGTAAGATCATTGTTCTGCTTACTCGCCTAGGAGTTGATTTGGTGAATGAGAAGATTCAGGAGAAAACCTTATCGTCGCCTCTAGATTGGGAGGCTATCTACAAGCTGGGTATGCAGGATGCCCAAGTCAGTGACGAGGAGAGGAATGAGATGGTGCGCCCTCACACTCGCATTGAGATTGCTGACGCTGAGGTAGCTGCTGCCGCTGATAGAGCTCATGCGGATCCTGCTGATGTTAATGACCGCATGTATATGGATGTCGACTCGATACCACCGCCTTCACCTACGCATGCGGCTGGAGTTGGTACTTCTTCTACGACAGATCCTGCACCTGAGATTGGTCCTTCTCATGCGGCTGGTCCTTCACGCCCACGTTCTGATATGATGGAGATGTTGCATGAGATCAGAGAGGCTCAGCGCAGATCTCATATGAGGATGGAGGAGTTGCTGGATGCCCAGCGTCGGACTGATCAGCGGGTGGCTGATCTTACAGCTAGTCTTCTGGCGACTCAGACCCAGGTGGCCTGGTTGACCAGAGTCTATGCCGAGGACTATGACAGAGACCGCGAGGCACCGCCTCCTCTTTCACCTCCAACTTCTTGAGTGTATCTTTTCCCATGTACAATAGAGTAAATGTTCGGGTTGTGGATGTACTCTGCTTTAGTTATGAATATACATTTGTGTCTCTCATATTGTATGTAAAATTATTTCTCCTTTAATAGATGCATTATTCTCTTTTTAAATTTGGTCTCAACCATCACTTTTGCTTATAGTATGTTTGTATTAAAGTTTTTACTTTTATCCTATCTCAGTTCACAATTGTCTTGAATGTATGCTAGTTCAGCGGACAAGGCCTGAGATGCTCTGATACCAAGTTGTCACACCCCAATTCTGCACTATTCAGAATGGTGTGATGAACCGCTAACAAACCAACAGTTCAACAGGATCTCGAGTAGGCTATATCCGTGTTATCTAAACTCCATACATCCACATAAATAATCAGAGTAAATAAAACAAATAACGGAAGTCTTATAATAAAATGAACTGAGAATCTATTGTGATATCAATATTTAAATAACGAAATTATTCTGTATCAACTAAGACATAAATAAATAAATATCCAATACATGTCTTTAATAAATCCAAATGAATAAACTAAAAATCTAATCGAATACACATGAGTTGCACTCGCAAGAGATGTCATGTGTATCCACTTCATCTTCAGCTACAATCGCTGCAATGTTCCCGTACTCTGGAGCATTTATATAATCTTCAACGGTTAAACCTGCATCATCAACTAAAAATATTCAACATCGAAGGGTGAGCTCACATCATGGCTCAATGAGCAAACAAAACAATGCAACAATTCATATGCATGCAATCAATATATCTTTGGTCCGGTTTAAAGTTTGCACTATGCTATAGAAAAGATAGGTGGTCGCCGCACTTCTATACACAAGTCTGTGGATACGCCCAATGACTCCTGCACTGTCGCCCACAGCACCCAAAATGGCACAATATACATCCCATGAAAACGGCATGGCTGTACCGGTTGATACCATACCAACAAATAAACCCCTGCTGGCTAGGGTTGCAAACTAGGCTCACAACTAACCAATCCTAATGCCAAACAGTGTATCAAAGGTGTCACACCCCAATTCCGCACTATTCAGAACGATGTGATGCCGCTAATAAACCAACGGTTCAACCAGGATCTCGAGTAGGCTATCCCCGAGTTATCTAAACTTACACACATCCGTAATCATAATCAGAGTAAATACACAATAGCGGAAATCTTATAATAACATGAACTGAGAAACTAAGATGATATTAATTATTTAATAGCAAATTATTCTGTTTTCAACTGAGACATAAATATTTAAGTACCAAATACATGTCTTAATAAATCCAATAAAGAAACCTATAAAATATCTAATCAAATACACACGAGTTGCACTCGCAAGAGGAGTCATGTGTATCCACTTCAGCTTCAGCTTCCATTGCTGCCACGTTCCTGTACGCAAACACATTCATAAAATCTTCAATGGTATAACCTGCATCATCAACTAAAAATATTTGACGTCGAGGGGTGAGCACACATCACGGCTCAGTGAGTAGACAAAACAATGCAACAATACATATGCATGTAAAATCAATTTATATCTTTGGTCTGGTATATAAGTTTGCAGTATGCAATAGAAAGGTTTAGGTAGCCAAAGGTCGCATTTATTGACCCCGCCTCTCTATACACGAGTGTGTGACGTTACCCGAAGATCACGTTTATCGTCAACTCACATGCACCCAATCATTAACATTATATAACAAAGGTTACGTTTATTGCTATATAGTGCCATACCAACACATAAGCACCTGTTGGCGAGGGCTGCAAACTGGGCTCACAACTAACCAATCCTAATGCCAAAAAGTGTATCCAAGGCCTCACCCCAACATCCCTCAAAATGTACATAGAGATAGAGCTAAGGACCCCCTGTAGAGTCAGAGACTACAAGGACCGAGACCACCTCCCCTGATACTCTACGACATAATAGTTCTGCTAAAGTAATGGTGATACGACGATGCTAATGCACAAGACTTAAGTTAGAGATAGAGCTAAAGTACTGAGACCCGCCAAAGGTTAACGTTTATTGACGTTCTCATCACACCTCCCCTGATACTCGCTCGCATCAAGTACTTCAACCACACACATATAAGCACATGCCTATTCCTATCATCATCATCATCATCATGTTATAAACAATAAAGTAAATATGCATGAACAAGTAATAGAAATATTGGATGGCATGCTGTATGCACATTACAAACATATTCGCATAGAATCAAGCATGGCATAGGACTCAAGAAATAAAAAACAGCTTTTGTTATTAATCCAATTTAGTTTGGAGTTCTGGTTCCTCACTGTAGCTTGCTAATAGATACTTTTCCAAGCTTTAGAATCACCTTTATATTGTTATTGTATTGCTAGAAGCCCTAATAAAGTCGATAGAATTTAATAGAAATTTTTCAGAATTTAAAAACCATTCTGTCAATTGAGGGTCGGAGGTAGGGTCGGAGTCCTGATCGACCCTGGGTGCGACCCTCCCTTAACTCTGAACTTCCCGAACACTGAGGGTCGATGGTCAGGAACACCTAGGGTCGATGGTCAGGAACACCTAGGGTCGAATGGTCATCGACCCTCGGTGCGACCCTTTGTACACTTTGGTCCAATTCCCTCTTTTAATCCATTCTTCATGTTTAAAATCCTTTGGCTTGCTCCTACATTCCATTCTACGTTCATCCCATGGTCTGAAACCATGTATAACCCATCTAGATAGCTTTGATGCATTCTTCTATGGTTTTCCATGGAAACCTAACCATAGCTTGATGGTTTGGGTTTCTTCGAGATCACATTCTCAACAATAACTAACCTAAAGTCTGTAGAAACTCAGGGAATTAATATCCATACCTGAGAAGATTACTTTTTCTCTGAAATTCTTCTCCTTTCTGCTAAGTTCTCTTCCTTGCCTTTCTTCTTCCTCTTTTCCTTCTCCTCTCTTTCTCTCAATTCAATTAGGGTTGTGAAAGGAGTGAAAGTGGCTTAGGGACGTCCTTTAAATAGATTAGGAACATCCTAAATAAGTCCCTCTGAGATTCGGAAAGAATCCCAATCGAAAATTAGTAAATTTCCTAATTTCAATATTCGGCAGAATCCGAGGGTCGATGGGAGGGTCGATGATCCCGTCGACCCTAGGGTCTTAAGTTGTCCGACCCTCCCTTCAAAACTGAGGGTCTGACTTTTTGTTCTGGGAGGTCCGACCCATCTTAGCTGGGTATGCGACTCTTATCCTATTTTAAGTGTTTTTGGGTCGATTTGATACCTGTGATCTCAATCTCCTTCACGCCCTTGGTCCATTTGACTGGACCCTAATGGGTAAACCTGGTTCAAGGTGGTAAGACCGGGTTAGATTGACACGGGTCTTACATCTCCCCCCAACTTATAAAAATTTTATCCACGAAATTGTACGTACCTTCTGAATCAAATAAATGAGGGTATTGCTTCTGCCTAGCATTTTCTTCTTCCCATGTAATTTCTTCCATGTCTCTACTTTTCCATGTGACCATAACATAGTAGATATCTCTGTTGCGTAGACGTTGAACCTTTCGACTAGTGATTTCTATTGGTGTTACTTCAAATGTCAAATCATCAGATCTACTGTCAAAACATGCGTTGGATCCTTGACATACTTCTTCAATAAGGAAATGTGAAATACATCTTGCACACTTGACATAGATTGTGGTAGTGCTAACTGATAAGCTACTTTTCCACCCTTAGCTAGAATTTCATATGGCCTGACATATCTTGGACTTAGTTTCCCTTTCTGTCCGAACCTCTTCAATCCTCGCATAGGCAATACCTTCAAGAATACTTTATCACCTACAGCGAACTCTAGATCTCTTCGTCGAGTATCTGCATATTGCTTCTGACGGTTCTGAGCTGTTCTCACTCTTTCCATGATAATGTCGACCACTCGACAAGTCTCTTCCATAAATTCTGGTCCAACAATACTACGTTCTCCAACTTCATTCCAAAACAAGGGAGTTCGACACTTCCTGCCATACAGTGCTTCATAAGGTGACATCTGTATAGTAGCCTGATAGCTATTGTTATAAGAGAACTCGATCAGTGGTAATCTTTCATCCCATGATCCCTTGAAATCAATTACACATGCTCTTAGCATATCTTCTAGAATCTGAATTATATGCTCCGACTGTCCATCTGTCTGTGGGTGGAATGCAGTACTAAACTTTAGCGTTTTACCCATAGCCATTTGCAATCCTTCCCAAAATTTAGAAGTAAATCGTGGATCTCTATCAGACACAATGCATTCTGGAACACCATGTAATCGAACAATGTTATCCACATACAGCTTCGCTAACCTTTCCAGTGTATAATGAGGTCGTATAGGTATGAAGCGAGCTATTTTAGTTAGACGGTCCACAATCACCCAAACTGTGTCAACTACTCGAGGAGTCAATGGTAATCCCGTGACAAAGTCCATAGTGATACAATCCCATTTCCATGCTGGTTCTGGTAATGGCTGTAACAGTCCTGCGGGTCTTTGTAGTTCGGCCTTTACTTTCTGACAATTTAGGCATTCAGACATGAACTTGGCTACATCTGCTTTCATTCCCCTCCACCAATATAGTTTCTTCAGATCATGATACATTTTTGTACTTCCAGGATGTATCGAATAGATGGTGGTATGGGCTTCTTTCATCAGTCGGTGTCTAAGGTCCATACTTTCTGTTTCAGGTACACATATTCTTCCTTTGTATTTCAGTACTTTCTCGTCATCCAAGGTGAACTCAGGGTTAGTCCTACCTTTCTCAATATCTTCTTGTACTGTTCTCAGATAATGATCTGCTTTGATAGCTGTCTTCACTTCGTCCACTATATCCGGTATAATCTTCAATGCCGCGAACATATTCGAAAACCGATGAATAAACCCTTGGTTGGCTGATTCATCCGTTGTATCTATCACATACTGCTCGTTGCCGTGATTGAATACTATTCCGGTGGTGCACATTGCTGCGGTCATGATAACTTCTCCTTGAGATTTTATCATTGCTTTTCTGCTTAATGCATCCGCTACTACGTTCGCTTTTCCCGGATGATACTGGATATCATAATCATAGTCTTTCAATAGTTCCAACCATCTTTGTTGTCTCATATTCAACTCCTTCTGATTAAATAAATAAGTAAGACTTTTATGGTCCGACTTAATCTAAAATTTCTCACCGTATAGGTAATGTCTCCATATCTTGACCGCATGTACTACTGCCGCTAGCTCCAGATCATGAGTGGGATAATTTTTCTCATGTACCTTTAAATGTCTTGATGCATAAGAAATTACTTGCTCTCCTTTCATAAGCACACATCCTAATCCCAATCCCGACGCATCAGTGTATAAGGTAAATGTCTGTCCTAGAATAGGAATAGTCAAAATTGGGGCAGATATCAATCTGGTCTTCAGTGTTTGAAAACTCTTCTCACATTTATCGGTCCATACAAACTTTTCACCTTTCTTAGTCAAACTGGTGAGAGGTACGACAATCCGAGAATAGTCTTCTACGAATCTCCGATAATAACCAGCTAGACCCAGAAAACTTTTGATTTTCGAAACGCTCTTTAGTGCTTCCCACTTTACAATAGCCTCGATCTTGCTGGGGTCCACTTTGATTCCTTCAGTGGATACTACATGGCCTAGGAATGCGACTTCACTTAGTCAAAACTCATACTTCAAAAATTTGGCCTATTGCTTCTCTTTCCTCAAACGCTGTAGGGCTGCGTTTAGGTTCTTGATATGAGTTTCCTTGTCCTTGGAATATACCAATATGTCATCAATAAATACTATAACCGACGTATCCAACATATCGTGGAAGACTCGGTTCATAAGTTCCATGAACGTTGCCGGTGCATTAGTTAATCCGAAAGACATAACCAAAAATTCATAATGTCCATATCTGGTCCTGAATGCTGTCTTTGGAATATCACCTTCTTTAATCTTCAGCTGATGATAGCTTGATCGAAGATCGATCTTAGAAAATACTCTTTCTCTTTGTAACTGATCGAATAAGTCATCAATCCGAGGTAGTGGATATCGATTCTTGATTGTCTGTTTATTCAACTCCCGATAGTCGATGCATAATCGAACGCTACCATCCTTCTTCTTTACGAACAACACCGGTGCCCCCCATGGAGATATACTGGGTCGAATATAACCCTTGTCCAGTAGTTCTAGTAGTTGCACCTTCAGTTCCTTCAGTTTCGTAGGAGCCATTCTATAGGGTGCTTTTGATACGGGTGCGGCTCCGGGTATAAGGTCTATCACAAACTCCGTGGCTCGGTCGGGTGGTAATCCGGGTAGTTCCTCCGAAAATACGTCAGGATAGTCCCGCACGACATCAATATCTTCCATTCGTGGCGCGTCCTTGGTTAGGTCGACCACGAATACTAGATACTCGATTGCCCCCTTCTCACGGCACTTCTTAGCCTTTAGTGCTGAAAGTACGAGCTTACGTCTCAGGGGAAATTTGGTTTCCGAGAAACTTAATTCTGCTCCTTCTTTTCTTTGAAAGTTAGCTTCTTTTCGGCGCATAATAGATTTGCAGAATGCCGAGCTAACCAGTCCATTCCCAAGATGACATCAAAGTCTGTCATCTCAAGTTGTATCAAGGTTGCATCTAAAGTCTTCTCTCCAATGAGAACTGGACATGGTCCATAACCTTTCTCTAATTCCACTTCTTACCCCATCGGTGATCATACAAGTAATTTGTAGTCTAATATTTTGATGGGTATTTTTGTCTTCTTTCCAAATGACACAGATATAAATGAATGAGTAGCTCCGGAATTGAAGAGTACTCTGGCGGGTACGCCATTTATAGGTACAATACCTGTGACCACATCGGGTGATGTGGCCGCATCATCAGACGTAACAGCATATACACGTCCCTGATGGAATTGCTTCTTGGGCTTAGGGCACTCCCTTGCCATATGTCCCGGCTGGTTGTAGATAAAACACTTCAGGACTTCAGAATTTGGCTTTGGCTGAGCTTGAGCGGCTGGAGTAGTCTTGTTTGCAGCAGTAAAATTCTGAGGTTGGAAAGGCTTATATGTCTTGTTATTGCCTCCGTTGTAAGAATTTCCGGCTGGCCTTTTGATGCCTCTGTTCTGAGTAAAGTAACTCTCCTTCTGGCTCGATTCAATTACTCGAGCAATCTGGACAGCTTCATTATAAATTCTCTTCTCTAAGCCCAGAACATGTTCCCTGATGCTTCCTCTTAGTCCCGTGATGAACCTACAGGTTTTTATATCTTCATCTTGCATGTAAGCCGGTGCAAAGAAAAACAGCTCTTCGTAGCGCTGTTGATATGAGTCCACAATCATCTGTCCCTGATATAGGCTCAGGAACTCCTTCTCCATCGAATCTCTGAAGCTCCGTGGAAAATATTTCTCAAAGAAGGCTTCTTTATATATAGCCCATGTCAGTAGGGTGTGCTTGGTCAGTAAATATGCCTTCGTGGATTTCCACCAATGATGTGCATCGCCCTTGAGCATGAAGGTGGCACATAGTACTTTCTCTTCCTCTGTGATAGTCATCATGAGGAAATTTCTCTCCATCTCGTCTATCCAGTGGGCTGGCCACAACGGATCAGACGGTTTGCCTTTGAATTCTTTGTGTTTCATCTTCAAAAATCTCTCCACTAGTTGGGAGTGGTCCAACTGGTTTTGGGGGTTTGCCCCAAACATCTGGTGTGGATACTGGTAATCACCCTGAGCTGCTTCTGGAACCTGCACTGGAATCTGTGCAGTAGGTTGTAGAGGTGTCTGATGAGCTGGGTGGTTACCCACCGGTGCTGCACTGGCTTGTCCTGTGTGCATGGGTGCAGCCTGAGTGGCTTGAAACATAATTCCCATGGAAACCTACATTTGAGCCTGTGCATGTTGCATCTGCTGCAGCTGCTGTGCCAAGTTCATCACCACGGTTGTTAGCTCTGGTGGTGGAGGTGGAAAATTTGTAGGGTTTGTCGGTTCTGGATTACCCGGTGCATAGTTATTTTCTTGACTAGTCTCCTCCAAGGGTGGTGGTGGTGGGACTGCATTTTGGGTCTGTCGGGTTACTCTACGTCCAGACATGATTCCTTTCAGTGATTGGTGGTGCTTGAAAATTATCAAAATAGTTAAGAAGTCATTCATATTTCATGTAGGCACGCTAATCGATAATAAATTCCAATTTTAGCTCATTTTATAAAAAAAATACTATATTTTCTATTCAGGGTCGAGGGTGAGGGTCGATGGTATGTCTGACCCTTGGTATCCGACCCTGGGAATAACCTGTTCTTCCCGAGAGCTGAGGGTCGATGCGAGGGTCGATGGGTGTCCGACCCTCAAGTTCCGACCCTTGATTTTCTGTTAGATTCTCGAGAGCCGAGGGTCGATGGGAGGGTCGATTCGAGGGTCGATTATGCTAGTCGAATTGTCCGACCTTCGGACCAAAAATCATATTTTTAAGATCCTATTTTGGGTCATTTCTCACTATTCCTCCTCCGTTTCGATTCGTCTCTCCTCTTTGAGTTGCTACAGTGCTACACTACCTTTTTTTATCGGTTTGACTCCGGGTTTCAACGTCCACTTCATCCCTACAGGTATGTATTCCCATTTTTACCTGTTTTTTAGGTTTCTATTTCTAGGTTTTCGCACGTTTAACTTGTATTTTCCAAATTAATCTTTTTCCAACCGTAAAAATTCGATTTTTATTGGGGGCTTTTGTTATTGGTGTCTCGAGGAATGGAAGCCCTCAAAAATTTTTGAGTTTCATCGGTTGGTTCGAGAAACTTGAAATTTTCTCTTTTTGCCCTAATTTGTCGACATTTTCGATTTTTCTTGAATTTCTTCAAATTGGACATCGTTAGTTAAAATTTCCTACTGTATGTGGGTTGTAGGATGTATTTTAACCTACGTAAGTTCTCATGCCCACTTGTATGGTGTGAATTGGGGCTTTATGGTCAACTTAAGTCGTTATTAAATCATGTTTTGGATTTTTATCCTATTAACTCCTTGTTTTCCTTTTCTTTCTTATTTTGCAGATACCATGGCTCGTACAAAGGTACCCAGAGTTCATGATCCCCTTCGCTTCCGTTCCAATGAAGCCGAGGCACGGTATGCTGACTATGCCCGTAAGAAGGTTGAGGGTGGTCGTATGGTGAACTTGGCTGAGTTAGCCGTGTTCAACGTAGAGGGAGCCTTTGGTGACATGGGGTGGCTTCCTGTCATTACATACGATGCATGCACATGCCCAGATTTGGTGCGTCAGTTCTATTGTAATCTCCAAGTGGTGGGGAATTACAATGATGTTGAGCATGGTCAGGAGTTGCGCATCACCAGCTACGTCAAGGGGGTAGATATCTCCTTCGACTATCGGCAGCTGGCCGACTTGTTGGGCATTCCTTATGATGGCCCCATGGTGTACTGTGCGCCTGGAGAGCCATAGTTTGTTGAGATGGAGATGAGGGCCGAGATCGATAATCAGTTGCTTCGTCCTGATCGTTGGCAGATGAGAGCTTGTTATTTGCGTCCAGCTCCATGGGTCTTCTGTAAGATTATCCAGCATAATCTGATTCCGCAGAGTGGGCACTATGAGAGGGTTTCTCAGCTGACCCAGTTTTTGATCTACAGTATATGCACACGCCAGCCCGTCTGCTTTCCATACATCATCATGCGGACTATGATTAGTGCCACATTGTCCGGTCATAGGGGTAATCTACCCTATGGATGCATGATTAAAGTGCTATTGACCCGTCTGGGGGTTGACCTGTTAGATAAGAAGATCCAGGAGAAGACCTTCTCGTTGCCTCTAGATTGGGAGGCAATCTGCAAGATGAGTATGCGGGATGCCCAGGTTAGTGATGAGGAGAGGAACGCGATGGTGCACCCTCACACTCGTATCGAGATGGCTGATGCCGAGGCTGCTGCTGCCGCTGCTAGAGCTCGCATGGATCCTGTCGACGATGACGACCACATGTATATAGATGTTGACGCGATACCACCACTTTCACCCACACATGCGGCTGGGGTTGGTACTTCTTCTGCGGCGGATCCTGTACCTAAGGCTGGTCCTTCTCATGCAGCTAGTCCTTCACTCCCACCTTCTGACATGATGGAGATGCTGCAGGAGATCAGGGAGGCTCAGCGCAGATCTGATCTGAGGATGGAGGAGTTGCTAGACGCCCAGCGTATGAGGGTAGATGAGCTGTTATCGATCCAGCGGGCGACTGATAGGAGGGTAGCCGATCTTGCAGCTAGTCTCCAGACCACCCAGACCCAGGTGGTCTGGTTGACTAGGGTCTATGCTGAGGACTATGACCGAGATCGTAAGGCCCCGCCTCCTCCTTCACCTCCAGCTTCATGATTGTATTTATTTTCTTGTACTACAGAGTAACTGTCCGGGTTGTGGGCTGTACTCTACTTTAGTTATGTATATACGTTTTGTTTCTCTCACTCATTGTATGTAACTTGTTTTCCCTTTAATAGATGCATTATTCTCTTTTTAAATTTGGTCTCAATCATCACTTGTGCTTATAGTGTGTTTGTATTAAAGCTTTTAATTTATCCTATCTCAGTTCACTATTGTCTTGAATGTATGCTCGTTCAGCGGACAAGGCCAGAGATGCTCCGATACCAAGTTGTCACACCCCGATTCTGCACTATTCAGAACGATGTGATGAACCGCTAATAAACCAATGGCTCAACCAGGATCTCGAGTAGGCTATCCCCGCGTTATCAAAACTTACACACATCCATAATCATAATCAGAGTAAATACACAATAGCAGAAGTCTTATAATAACATGAACTGAGAAACTAAGATGATATTAATAATTTAATAGCAAATTATTTTGTTTTCAACTGAGACATAAATATTTAAGTACCAAATACATGTCTTAATAAATCCAATAAAGAAACCTATAAAATATCTAATCAAATACGCACGAGTTGCACTCGCAAGAGGAGTCGTGTGTATCCACTTCAGCTTCAGCTTCCATTGCTGCCACGTTCCCTTATGCAGACGCATTCATAAAATCATCAACGGTATAACCTGCATCATCAACTAAAAATATTCGATGTCGAGGGGTGAGCACACATCACAGCTCAGTGAGTAGACAAAACAATGCAACAATACATATGCATGCAAAATCAATTTATATCTTTGGTCTGGTATATAAGTTTGTAGTATGCAATAGAAAGGTTTAGGTAGCCCAAGGTCGGGTTTATTGACCCCGCCTCTATACACGAGTGTGTGACGTTACCCGAAGATCACGTTTATCGTCAACTCACATGCACCCAATCATGAACATTATATAACAAAGGTTACGTTTATTGCTATATAGTGCCATACCAACACGTAAGCCCTTGTTGGCGAGGGCTGCAAACTGGGCTCGCAACTAACCAATCCTAATGCCAAAAAGTGTATCCAAGGCCTCACCCCAACATCCCTCAGAATGTCCATAGAGATAGAGCTAAGGCCCCCCGGTAGAGTCAGAGACTACAAGGATCGAGACCACCTCCCCTGATACTCTATGACATAATAGTTCTGCTAAAGTAATGGCAATACGACGATGCTAATGCACAAGACTTGAGTTAGAGATAGAGCTAAAGTGCTGAGACCCTCCAAAGGTTAACGTTTATTGACGTTCTCATCACACCTCCCCTGATACTCGCTCGCATCAAGTACTTCAACCACACACATACAAGCACATGCCTATTCCTATCATCATCATCATCATCATGTTATAAACAATAAAGTAAATATGCATGAACAAGTAATAGAAATATTGGATGGCATGCTGTATGCACATTACAAACATATTCGCATAGAATTAAGCATGGCATAGGATTCAAGAAATAGAAAACAGTTTTTGTTATTAATCCAATTTAGTTTGGAGTTCTGGTTCCTCACCTTAGCTTGCTATAGATACTTTTCTAAGCTTTAGAATCACCTTTATATTGTTATTGTATTGCTAGAAGCCTAACAAAGTCGATAGAATTTAATTAAAATTTATTCGGAATTTAAAAACCATTCTGTCAACTGAGGGTCGGAGGTAGGGTCGAAGTCCTGATCGACCATGGGTGCGACCCTCCCTTAACTCTGAACTTCCCGAACACTGAGGGTCGATGGTCGGGAACACTTAGGGTCGAATGATCATCGACCCTCGGTGCGACCCTTCTGTGCACTTTGGTCTAATTCCCACTTTTAATCCATTCTTCGTGTTTAGAATCCTATGGCTTGCTCCTACATTCCATTCTACATTCATCCCATGGTCTGAAACCATGTATAACACACCTAGATAGCTTTGACGCATTCTTCTATGGTTTTCCATGGAAACCTAACCATAGCTTGATGGTCTGGGTTTCTCCGAGATCACACTCTCAACAATAACTAACCTAAAGTCTGTAGAAACTCATGGAATTAATATCCATACCTGAGAAGATTACTTTTTCTCTGAAATTCTTCTCCTTTTTGCTAAGTTCTCTTCCTTGCCTTTCTTCTTCCTCTTTTCTTTCTCCTCTCTTTTTCTCAATTCAATTAGGGTTGTGAAAGGAGTGAATGTGGCTTAGGGATGTCCTTTAAATAGATTAGGAACATCCTAAATAAGTCCCTCTGAGATTAGGAAAGAATCGCAATCGAAAATTAGGAAATTTCCTAATTTCTATATTCAGCAGAATCCGAGGGTCGATGATCCCATCGACCCTAGGGTCTTAAGCTGTCCGACCCTCCCTTCAAAACTGAGGGTCTGAGTTTCTGTTTTGGGAGGTCCGACCCTACTTAGCTGGGTATGCGACCCTTCCCCTATTTTAAGTATTTTTGGGTCGATTTGATACCTGGGATCTCGATCTCCTTCACGCCCTTGGTCCATTTGACTCAACCATAATGGGTAAACCTGGTTCAAGGTGGTAAGACCGGGTTAGATTGACACGGGTCTTACAACTCAAAGGCCTCACCCCAGCATCCCTCAGAACATCCATTGAGATAGTGCTAAGGCTCCCCGGTAAAGTCAGAGACTACAAGGACCGAGACCACCTCCGCTGATGCTATACGACATAATTGTTCTGCTAAGATAATGGCGATATGATGACATCAGTGGACATGACTTAAGTAGACCATGGCACAATATACACCCCATGAAGAACGGTCATGGTTGTACCGGTTGATACCATCCCTACCCTCACCATATACACTGGCCAAACACAAACATTCACATGCCTATTCCTATCATCATCATCATCATCATGTTATAAGCAATAAAGTAAATATGCATGAACAATTAATAGAAATATTGGATGGCATGTTGAATGCACACACAAGCATACATGCATAGAATCAATATGACATTAGACTCAAGAATTAAAACAGTTTATTATTAACCAGTTAGTTTAGGTCTTGTTCCCTCACCTTAGCTTGCTAATAAATACTCTTTCAAGCTTTAGAATCACCTTTATAATGTTATTATATTGCTAGAAAACCTAACAAAGCCTATAAAATTTAATTAGAATTTATTCAGAATTTAAAAACCATTCTGTTAACTGATTGTCGGAGGTAGGGTCGGAGTCATGATCGACCCTGGGTGCGACCCTCCCCAATCTGGACTTTCCGAACACTGAGGGTCGATCCTCAGGATCACATAGGGTCGGATGGTCATCGACCCTCTGTGCGACCCTCGGTGGATTTTGGCCAATTTCCCTCCTTTTAGTCCATCCTTCGTGTTTGGGGTCCTATGGCTTTCTCCTACAGTCCATTCAACATTCATTCCATGGTCTAGAACCATGAATCATCCACCTAGATAGCTTTTATGTAATCTCCCATAATTTTCTATGAAAACCTAACCATGGGTTGATGGTTTGGGTTTCTCCGAGATCATACTCTCATCATTATCTAACCTAAGGTCTGTAAAAACTCATGGAATTAGTATCCATACTTGAGAAGATTACTCCCTCTCTGCAACTCTTCTCCTTTTTGCTATCTTCTTTTCCTTGCTTCTCTTCTTCTCCTTTTCCTTCTCTTCTCTTTCTCTCAATTCAATTAGGGTTGTAAAAGGAGTGAAAGAGGCTTAGGGACATCCTTTAAATAGAGTAGAAATATCCTAAAATAAGTCCCTTTGAGATTAGGAAAGAATCCAAATAAAAAATTAGGAAATTTCTAAATTTCAGTTTCGACTGCAACTGAGGGTCGATGGGAGGGTCGATGATCCCGTCAACCCTAAGGTTCCTAAGGTGTCCGACCCTCATTATAAAACTGAGGGTCTGACTTTCTGTCTTGGGGGGTCAGACCCTCCTTTGCTGGGTATGCGACCCTCCCCTTAAATTGAGTGCTTTATGGTCGATTTGATACTTGGGATCATGATCTCCTTCACGCCCTTGGTCCATTTGACTCAACCATGATGGGTAAACCTGGTTCAAGGTGATAAGACCAGGTTAGTCTGATACATGATATATGAAGGCAAACAGATGTACACATGCGTTATGTTACATTCCATTCTGGTACATGATTCAATGACGTGATTTGGCCTGAAAGAAGCACTCCTGCTGTCGTACTGTAGAGACCACTCCTTTGTGCTTTTCACCTGTCTATTACTAGGGTTTGAAAAATGGTGGATGGTCATTCTTGACCCATTATTTACCCACCCCCAATATTGGTGCTCACCAGGGATGGCTAAAATGATTAAGGAAGTGACAGGTGAGATGTGCACACTTCGGCAATTAGGATTTTCTTGTCCGCATGCTAGTCACATCCATGATCGCGTTATGGAAGCTTTCACCGAGCCGAAAGTCTATGATCCGCTAGGATTAAAATCAAGCGCTCGAACTGTCGGTTTAGATGTATTGATAGGAGTCATGGTAGTTACTTTCGCTTTGGGAGATTCTGTACGGAGGCGGGAACTCTCTTGTACAGCTTTTTATTCATATATTGGCATGCGTGGAAGTGCACCTACTCTCTTCTCTTTTACTTTGTTTTCGATAGAAGTTGAAGACGGTCTTGTCCATTTAGTTAAAGTACCAAACAAAGAACCACCACTAAGACATTCAGTGTTTGCACTCGTTGTTCCTAAGTTTTTTTACCTGACTTCCAGATTAAAGAAAGATAGAAAGGTGTTAGGTTCACTCATGTTCATTGTGAGCAAAAATTCCAGTCCACTACACAAATGAGAACCCCCTTTTACAGAAGGAGAATGACAAAGAAAGCGAATACAAAAGAAAGCGAATGCAAAAGCAAGAAGAAATATCGTATTATAAAGGATAGCGAACTTGAGTTGATTACAAAAAATTGAGAAGTATCATCATAGAATAAGAGGAAGGGCGCATTAGCGCTTCCACCAAGCAACTCCATAGCACGCTAGCACGCCAGAACAAGCAAGCAAGGGATGAGCCCAATGGAGAGTCAGGCGCGCGCCAGAACAAGGCGACCAGAGGGAGGCTACTTGTAGCACCCTAGCTGATCTACGAGCACTGTCGCACATTTGTGATCGTAGACCACCCTGGGTAAGGCTTTTCATACTGTGTTAGCATGCTTTGAAATGGTAGCATAGTAGTTTGATTGCTCCAGAGCCCCTCTACTCGAGTAAGGCGCAAAGACATTGTGCGTTAGCACGCTCATCCGTCTTGCTAGGTGGGAATAGTTCAAGAAAGAGAAGGGGAAGAAGCGGGGTAGAGGAATTGGTTGACTCATCAGGCCCATGACCTAAAGACTACAGGTTCGAATCCTGTCCCCGCCTAATCACTTGAGATGCTGGGAGATGCTGAGATGGTAGAACAGTGGGAGGTGCTTGAGATAAGAGATGCTATCCTTGGCACCTTAGAAGAAGTATCCTCAGATCAGCACACCAATAAGGCGATGAGTAGCCTAGCCTATGGTGCCCAGAAAGCAAGACAAAGAGTTTGAGATGGGGTGAAATCACATATTCACTATCGAGGACATTTGGTCTTGGGAATTTTCCTACCAGAGGAAAGCCTGGCTACGGAGTCTTCTGAAAGGTACTGAACAAGAACTACTGTCGCAGTTAGCCGACGCTCATCAGGTTGCATACGATAAGGTAACCAAGAAAACGATGTTGGATTCATGGATCACATACCTCCGAACAAAAAAAAGTCACAGGAGATCTACTTTTCCCCCGAATAGCTTTCTATGACCCCTGGCTTAGCAAGTTCATCTTTCCTTCTAGCCCCCTACCTAATAGAATAGGGAGAGACTTCACTCAACATTCAATCCGGCCATTCGTCTAGACCATGGCGAACAAATTTCCCTGGCCACAGCAGGCTAAGATCGTTTATGCCGAGAATGCTCTATATACTCGGTTAGGCCACCACGGACTATTGGAGACAAAGTCAAAATACAGCGTCTGGGGACCGTGCTGGCACTATTGCGGATGATTTTGTATCCTTTCCCTGAATCCAGTCCCAAGAATGACACTGTCTCTGAGGCAATGAAATTGTTGGAAAGCCAGTAGCTAGGGTTGCAGTACCCATTGTTGTAGCATATCTATACGCATATCTAATTGTTGCAGCCGATCTACCTATATTCTAGTAGTCAATCCTATAGCATTTCCACCAGAAGCATGAAAGGTATCACCCTTAAAGAGGCAGAGGCATCACCCATAAGGGCTACTATCAACAATTAGCACATCCAGCACTTTATGCACAACGATAATGTGTTCCGAGATTTTGCACATCTGCCTCTGTTCCGACTTCATGCATTTTATGCACCACGGCTTTGGTATTTTACTAGGTCTTTCACCAGCACCCCCTTGTCCAGCAACATCCCTTCAAATTCTAGATAAAAATCCAGAGGCAGATAAAGATAAAGAAAAAAGGGATCGAGAGGCAAAGGATGTCACACCCCAATTCTACACCAACTAGAATGGTGTGATGAACCATCAATAAACCAACGGCTCAACCTGGATCTCAAATAGGATATGTCCATTTGCTTAAATCATACACATCCACAACCATAATCAGAGTAAATAAATAATAGCGGAAGTCTTTAATACTAATGAACTGAGAGTCTAATAGTGGTAACATAAATAAATTATCCAATTATCTTCAAATGACTAAGACAAAATAAAATAATTTAATCAATTATATCTTCTGAATAATTCAAATATAAAATCGAAGACACATGAGTTACACTCGCATGACGAATCATGTGACTCCATCATAACTTCTGCATCCATCACCGCAGCATGTACGTACATCGAAGCATTCATATAGTCTTCTACAGTAGTACCTGCATCATCAACTAAAATATTCGACGTCGAAAGGGTGAGCACACATCATGGCTCAGTGAAAAAACAAAACAATGCAACCAACATCTGCATGCATTCAATTCATATCTTTGGTCTGGTTCGTAAGTTTGCAATGTGCAATAGAAAGGATAGGTGGCCGCCACACCTTTATACACGACTGTGTGAAGCCACCCAATGGATCAAACACCATTGCCGTCCCACATGTACCCACCATGGAATAGGGATAGAGCTAAAGTGCTTAGGACCTCACCGCAACACACGTCCCCAGATGACCTACCCATACCAACACGTAAGCCCCTATTGGCAAGGGCTTGTGAACTGGGCTCGCAACTAACCAATCCTAATGTCAAATAGTGTATCCAAGGCCTAACCTCAGCATCCCTCAATACATCCAAAGAGATAGAACTAAGGCCCCCCGGCAGAGTCAGAGACTACAAGGTCCGAGACTACCTCCCCTGATGCCCTACGACGTAATACTTCTGCTAAAGTAATGGTGATACGACGATGTCAGTGGACAAGACTTGAGTAGGGATAGAGCTAGAGTCCGGTGACCAGGATTAACCACAGTGTCACGTCCTCCCCTTGATGCTCCACTTGCATCAAGTATACTAACCACATACATATATTCACATGCCTATTCCTAGCATCATCATCATCAACATGTTATAAATAAACAGAATTAAATATGCGTGAACATTAATAGTAGGATTATTAGATGACATGTGAAATGCACAATACATGCATACAAACATAGAATCGTTCATGGCATTGGACTTATTAAATAAAGACAATTTATTATTAGCCAATTAGTTTAGGTCTTGTTCCCTCACCTTTGATTGATCGTAGATCCTCGTCCAAGCTTTATGAATCACTTTTAAATCACTAAAAAACCAAATGAAGTTGATAGATTTTAATTAGAATTAGTTCCCTTAAGTTTAGACAAATAGAAGTTGATGGGTTGCAGGTGGGGTAGCACCTGGGGTCTCAGTTTCTGCGACCACAGGGTGTAGGGTCGCAGGTGGGGTCGGACATACTTCGACGCTATGTCCAACCACACCCTCCCTGGAAACTTTTAGATGACACGTGGTCGAACATGTGGGTCTCATGGGGTCGGATATCATGCGACCCTACGTGCGACCATACGTGTCATGGTCGATCTTTCACTCTTGAGTCCATTCCTTCATGTTCGAATCCTTTGGCTTACCGTCATGATCCTTCCTATGATTCCTCTATGGCTCAAAATTACAATTTTTATACACTATCCATTGTCCACAATGATTTTCTCCATGGATTCTCTTGGAATTTGTCCATGGATATTTGGGTTTCTCCTAATCCTATCTTCTTCATGAACTATTCTAGGCTCTTTATTCATGTAGGGAATTAGGTTCATACCTTAGGTTTGCTGAGATTCAGAGTTTTCTCTGAATTTTTCTCTTCCTTGGTCT
The DNA here is from genome assembly GCA_028583415.1 of Protea cynaroides. Taxonomy (NCBI): domain Eukaryota; kingdom Viridiplantae; phylum Streptophyta; class Magnoliopsida; order Proteales; family Proteaceae; genus Protea; species Protea cynaroides. The sequence continues at coordinate 34,625,578 of CM053265.1, forward strand.
TCTTCTTCAATTTTCCTTCTCTTCCTTCTCTTCTCTTTCTCACTTTCTATTAGGGTTCTAAAAGAGTGAAAGAGGCTAAGGGACGTCCTATTTATAGAGGAAAACCCTCCATAATATGCCGTAATGAGTTTAGGAAAGAACGCCCTTCGAATTAGGAAGGTTTCCTAAATTCGGTTTCTGACTGTTTCAGTGGGGTCACAGGTGGGGTCGCAGAATCCGTCAACCCTACCTTTTTTAAACATCCAACCCCACGACCAAAATTCATGGGTTGGACTCTTTTGAGGTGGGGTCGGTCATACCTATTTAGGCATTCGACCACACACTCATATTTGACTGTTTTTGAGTTAAATTTCATACCTGGTCTTGTGGTTTCTTTACGCACTTGGTCCACTTGGCTCCACCATGATAGGTAGACCTGGTACAAGGTGGTAAGACCAGTTAATTTAATACGGTTCTTACAACTCCCCTCCTCTTATTAGAAATTTCATCCTCAAAATTTGCACATACATTCTGAGTCGAAATGGTGAGGATATTGCTTCCGCATAGCATTCTCTTCTTTCCATGTGATCTTTTCTATATCTCGGCTCCTCCAGGTGACCTTAACATAATAAATGTCATGGTTGCATAGACGTTGAACCTTTCGGCTGGCGATTTCAGTTGGTGCTACTTTAAAGTCAAATAATTAGTTAGATCTGGTGGATCTGCTGTTAAAACATGTGTTGGATCTCTGACGTACTTCTTCAATAATGATATATGAAATACATCATGCACACTTGACATAGATGGTGATAGTACTAACTGATATGCCACTTTTTCATGTTTAGCTAGAATCTCATAGGGCCTAACATATCTTGGACTTAGCTTTCCTTTCTGTCCGAATCATTTTAAACCTCGCATAGGTGATACATTCAAGAATACCTTATCACCTACGACAAATTCAAGGTCTCGACATCGAGTATCTGCATACTGTTTCTGACGATTCTGAGCCGTTCTAACTCTTTCCTTAATAATATCGACTACACGACAAGTCTCTTAAACAAATTATGGTCCAATAATACTCCGGTCACCAATTTCATTCCAAAACAAAGGATTTCGACACTTCCTACCATACAGTGCTTCATAGGGTGACATCTGTATAGTAGCCTGATAGTTGTTGTTATAGGCGAACTTGGTCAATGGTAGTTTCTCGTCCCATGAGCCTTTGAAATCATTAACACAGGCTCGAAGCATGTCTTTTAAAATTTGAATAGTACGCTCTGACTGTCCGTCTGTCTAAGGATGGAATGCAGTACTAAACTTCAACGTTGTACCCATAGCCTTCTGCAATCCTTCCCAAAACTTTGAAGTAAAGCGTGGGTCTCTATCGGACACAATGTTTTCAGGTACACCATGTAATCTAACAATATTATCCACATATAGCTTGGCTAACCTCTCCAGGGTATACTGAGGTCGTATAGTTATGAAGCGAGCTGTCTTAGTCAGACGATCTTCAATCACCCAGACCGCGTCGACTACTCAAGGAGTCAATGGTAATCCGGTGACAGAGTCAATGGTAATCCGGTGACGGAGTCAATGGTAATCCAGTGACGAAGTCCATAGTGATGCAGTCCCATTTCCATACTGGTTCTGGTAGTGGCTCCAACAATCCTGCAGGTCTTTGCCTTTCAGCCTTTACTCTCTAACAATTTAGACATTGAGACACAAATTTAGCCACATCTACTTTCATTCCTCTCTACCAATATAATTTCTTCAAACCATGATACATCTTTGTACTTCCAGGATGTATCGAATAAGTGGTGGTGTGAGCTTCCTTCATTAGTCTGTGTCTAATGTCCAAGTTTTCCGTTTCAGGGACACATACTCTTCCTTTGTACTTCAGTAACTTCTCATCTTCCAAGGTGAACTCAGGAATAGTCCTACCTTTTCTGATGTCTTCTTGTACCGTTCTCAGATAAGGGTCTGATTTAATAGAGGCTTTCACTTCATCAATTATATCAGGTACAATCTTTAATGTTGTAAACATATTTAAAAACCGATGAATAAACCCTTGGTTGGTTGATCCACCCGATGCATCTATCACGAACTACTCATTATCATGATAAAATACTTTTCCTGTAACACACATTGCCGTAGTCGTGTTAATCTCTCCTTGAGATTTTATCATTCCTTTTCTGCTCAGTGCATCAGCAACTACATTGGCCTTCCTGGATGATACTAGATATCGCAATCATAATCCTTCAATAATTCTAGCCATCTTCTTTGTCTCATGTTCAACTCATTCTGATTAAAAAGATAGGTGAGACACTTATGATCTGATTTAATCTGAAATTTCTCTCCATACAAATAATGTCTCCATATCTTGACACATGTACTACTGTTGCTAATTCCAAGTCATGAGTGGGATAATTTTTCTCATGTGTCTTCAGTTGTCTTGAGGCATACGCATCTACTTGTTCTCCTTGCATAAGTACACATCCTAAACCCAATCTAGACGCATCAGTGTATAAGGTAAATGGTTATCCTGGAATAGGAATAGTCAAGATGGGAGCAGATATCAATCTAGCCTTCAATGTTTGTAAATTTTTCTCACATTTTTTGGTCCAAACAAACTTTTCTCCTTTCTTAGTCAAACTGGTGAGAGGTACGGCAATTCTAGAATAGTCTTCCATAAATCGTCGATAATACCCGGCTAGACCTAGAAAACTTCTAATTTTTGCAACACTCTTAGGTGCTTCCCACTTTATAATGACTTCAATCTTGCTAGGATCTACTTTAATTCCTTCAGCGGACACATCATGGCCTAAGAAAGCGACCTCATTCAGCCAAAACTCACACTTTGTAAATTTGGCGTAAACCTTTTCTTTTTCTCAGTCGCTGCAGAGCGGCTCTTAGATTCATGACATGAGTTTCCTTGTCCTTAGAGTAGACCAATATATCATCAATAAACACAATGACTGACGTATCCAACATATCATGGAATACCCGATTCATGAGTTCCATAAAAGTTATTGGTGCGTTAGTCAATCCAAAAGACATGACTAAAAATTCATAATGTCCATATCTTGTTCTAAATACTGTCTTTGGAATATCACCGTCCTTAATCATCAACTGATGGTATCTTGACCGAAGATCAATCTTGGAAAACACCTTAGCTCCTTCGAACAAGTCATCGATCCGAGGCAACGGGTACCGATTCTTGATTGTAAGCTTATTTAATTCTCGATAGTCTATACACAGTCGAACGCTACCATCCTTTTTCTTTACAAACAATAATGACACTCCCCATGGTGATACGCTAGGTCTGATATAATCCTTGTCCAGTAATTCCTATAACTGTACCTTTAATTCCTTCAGTTCAGTAGGAGCCATTCGATAAGGTGCTTTAGATACTGGCGTGGCTCCGGGTATCAGATCTATAACGAACTCTGTTGCTCGACCGGGTGGTAGTCCTAGTAGTTCCTCAGGAAATACATCTGGAAAGTCACACACAACATCAATATCCTCCATTCGTGATACTTCCTTGGTGAGATCAACCACGGATACTAGATACCCAACTCCTCCTTTCTCGAGGCATTTTCTAGCCTTTAATGCAGAGAGGACGAGTTTTCGTTTACGGGGAAGTTTGGTTCCCGCAAAACTAAACTCTGCTCCTTCCTTGTCTTTAAATGTCAGCTTTTTTTCTGTACATAATAGGTTTACAGAATGTCGAGCTAACCAATCCATTCCTAAGATAATGTCAAAGTCTGCAAATTCGAGTTGAATCAGGGTTGAATCCAAAATCTTCTTGCCGATAAGAACTGGACATGACCCATAACCTTTTTCTAATTCCACTTCTAATCCTATTGGCGATCTTACAAGTAATTTGTAGTTTAAAGATCTAAGGGGTAGATTTAGCTTCTTTCCAAATGACACAGATATAAAAAGCGAGTAGGTCCAGAATCAAAGAGCACTCTGGCTGGTATGCCATTAATAGGTACGATATCAATGATTTATTTTAATTTAGTCTACATGCTCACACAAGGTAAAACAAAATGAAATGTTCAGATCATACCTGTGACCACATCAGACGATGCGACAACATCCTTAGATGTAACTGCATAAACCTTTCCTTGCTGTAGCTGCTTCCTGGGTTTAGGACACTCCCTTGAATAATGTCCTATTTGATTACAGTTAAAGCATTTTACTCTTTTACTATTTTACTTTTGTTGTTGTTGGGCTGTTCAAGTAGTCTTGGCTGCAGCATTAAAGCCTTATGAAAGGGTTTGAATGTCTTTGTCTTCCCTCTATTATAAGAATTTCCGTTAGGCATTTTGATACCTCTATTCTAAGCAAAGTAGCTCTCCTTCTAGCTCGACTCTATCACTCGAGCAATCTGTACTGCTTCATTATAAACATTCTTTTCCAGTCCCAGAACATGCTCATGAATGCTTCCCCTAAGTCCCATGACGAACCTTCGGGTTTTAGTATTTTATTCTTGCATGCTAGAAGCTGCAAAGAAAAACAGCTCTTCATAACGCTGTTGGTATGCATCCACAGTCATCTGTCCCTGATATAAACTCAAGAACTCTCTCTCCATAGCATCTTTGAAACTTCTGGGAAAGTATTTCTCAAAAAATGCCTCTTTATAGATAGCCCATGTAAGACCTGCATGCCACGAACCCGGCCTAACCTTATATTTTGTGTCGGGACCCGTCTACATATCATGGTCGAGCCAAGTGGACCAAATGTGTGAAGAAAAACCAAGACCCAATATGAAAATTTACTCAAAAACAGTCTAAATGAGGGTAGGGTCGCAGGTCTTAACAGGCAGGTCTGACCCTCCCATCAACCCTCACTATCGACCCTCAATCATGGGTCGCAGAGGGTCTATGAGTTGTCCGACCCTCCCATCGACCCTCCCATCGACGCTTGGTATTCGAGAAAAACAGCACGAACCGAAAAATAGGAAACCTTCCTAATTTCGATTGGAACCTTTCCTAAACTCAATGGGACTTATGTTGGGAGGTTTTGCCCTATAAATAGGACGTCCCTAAGCCTCTTTCACTCCTTTTACAACCCTAATTGGATTGAGAGAAAGAGAAGAGAAGGAAGAGAAGAAGAGAAGGAAAACTTGAAGAAAAGGCTAAGGAAGAAGAGGAAATTCAGAGGAACTCTGAATCTCAGCAAAACTAAGGTATGGATACATTTCCCATGACTTATTTAAGACTTTAGAATGATTTATGAAAAGGGTATGAGTTAGAAGAAACCCAAATCATCCATCCATGGTTAGGTTTTCATGGAAAACCATGGAGGAGATCATTAAAACCATGTAGGTGAATCAAGTATAATTTTAAATCATAGAACATGTATAGAATGGATTGTAGAAGTAAGCCATAAGACCCAACCATGAAAGAGAGAATGAAATCCGATATTTTCGACTCAAACCATGGAGGGTCCCACCTAGGGTCGATGGCAGATCCGACCCTAGCATCGACCCTCAGTGTTTGGGAAGTTCAGATTAGGGGGAGGGTCGCACCCAGGGTCGATCATGACTCCGACCCTACCTCCGACCCTCAGTTAACAGCATGGTCATTAAATTTGGAATTAATTTTAATTAAATTCTATCGACTTTGTTAGGTTTTCTAGCAATATAATAACGTTATAAAGGTGACTCTAAAGCTTGGAAGAGGATCTATTAACAAGCTAAGGTGAGGGAACAAGACCTAAACTAATTGGTTGATAATAAATTGTTTTTATTTCTTGAGTCCAATACCATGATTGATTTTATCCGTGTATGCTTGTAATGTGCATTCAACATGTCATCCAATATTTCTATTACTACTGTTCAGGCATATTTAAATTTATAGATTATAACATGATGATGTTGATGATGGTAGGAATAGGCATGTGAATGTTTGTGTTTGGCTAGTGTACATGGTGCGGGTAGGGATGGTATCAACCGGTACTTCGATGCCGTTCTCATCGGGGTATATTGTGCCATGGTCTATTCAAGTCATGTCCACTAAGCAAGTGTTGGTGTGCTTGATGCGAGTGGAGCATCAGGAGGAGGACGTGACATTGTGGATCAGCCAGGTCACCAGACTCAGGCTCTATCTCTACTCAAGTCTTGTCCACTAACATCGTCGTATCACCATTACCTTAGCGGAACTAATATGTCGTAGGGCATCAGGGGGGGACGTGGCATTGTGGTTCAGCCTGGTCACCAGGCCTTAGCTTTATCTCTATGGATGTATTGAGGGATGCTGGGGTGAGGCCTTGGATACATTGTTTGACATTAGGGTTGGTTAGTTGCGAGCCCAGTTTGCAAGCCCTCGCCAACAGGGGCTTACGTGTTGGTATGGGCAACCGGTACAGCCATGCCATTTTCATGGGGTGTATATTGTCCATGGTGCGTGCATGTGGGGCAACGGTGCAGTTTTCATTGGGCGTTTCCACACACTCGTGTATAGAGGTGCGACAGCCACCTATCCTTTCTATAGCACATTGCAAACTTTAAACCACACCAAAGTTATGAATTGATTGCATGCATATGTATTGTTGCATTGTTTTGTTTGCTCACTGAGCCGTGATATGTGTTCACCCTTTCAAATTCGAATACTTTTAGTTGATGATGTAGGTACCACCGTTGAAGATTATATGAACATTCCTGTGTACGGGCATGTGGTGACAATGGAAGCTGAAGACTTAGTGGATATGCATGACTCCTCATGCGAGTGCAACTCATGCGTATTCGATTAGATTTTGTTTAGATTTTATTAAAGACATGTAATTGATATTTATTTAATTATGTCTCAGTTGATTTAACAATAATTAGATATTTATTTATGGTTATCACAGTTAGATTCTCAGTTCATTTACTATAAGACTTCCGCTATTTACTTTATTACCTCTGATTAATGTGGAATGTGTTTTGATTTGTCATATGTGGGATAGCCTATTTTGAGATCCTGGTTGAACCATTGGTTTATTGACGGTTCATCACACCATTCTGAATAGTGCGGAATTGGGGTGTGACAACTTGGTATCAGAGCTCTCGTAGCATTACCCATTAAACCTGAATACTTCCATTGGAGTCCATGAACTGAGTTAGGATAAATTAAAAGCTTTAATATAAACAAACCATAAGAACCTGTGTTGGTTGATATAGAACTTAAACAAGACAATAATGTACATATTAAAGGTGAAATCGTATATATACACTCAAATAGAAAGAAAAGACCAAAAATCATCCTAATAAACAAATGATATAGGGTATTATCTATAAGTTGGGTAATTACCCGAGTATACAAAGGATATAGTATTGTAGCAAGAAGGAAGCATTTGTACAGTAGAAAATTGGAATACCGAATTGGTACTCACAAGAAGTGAAACTCGATGTAGGACAAAGGAAGAAGGAAAATGGCTAGTAATGCCAAAACCCTGTAGAGATAAAGGAAAAGATCTCGGGCTGAATGCGACAGAGATAGGAGAACAATAGCTATATATTATGAATAAGAGTAACTACAATGAGATGAAGCTATACCCCTGGGTGACATGGAGACTCAGAGTGAGACCCAATACAAGCTGATCTATTGCCCACTAAGCAAGAAGAGGATGTTGCAACTTGACCCCACCACTATCTGGGTCGAGAACGGGTAATGAAAACTCATCTGAGTTGGTAATCAGATTAGAGCAAATAAGAGGAAATGAACAACCAGGCCACTCTAGCCAACCCCCTGGACTACCAATTACCTTGGTCACAGTTGTTATAAACATAACCCAATAAATTACAAGAGCAACAACAGATGAGACCGACTATGGATGTTGCTATGTAAATCACTACCCAAGTTGCTGATGCTACATTAACACCTCCGGGTCAAATCAAGTATGGTACCAATTGGTAGCATCACTGTACCCCAACACCTATTAGCTATAACAAAGTGCCTACGACACAGCAAGTCCTAGTAATGCACACCCCAGTGCAGAAGTTTGGTGCACAACAAGCAGTGTATCAAGGTGGTTAACCTTATCAGCCACCGATGCATGGGATAGTTGCATCATGACAGAATGATCCGACAAGGATTGAAGAATGTCTTCTGAAGATGATAGCCTCAAACATTTTCAGCAAAGATCGAATCTATTGTGGCCATATGGCAAGATAGTTTATATAGAATGCGGTGCATTGTTGATTTACTCTTATGATTATAGAGGATGCATATACCAAATTTTAATTCTCGTACCTTGACAGGATACCTTCTTGATTTAACCTGTCAACTAAAGCCATAGATATGGTTTCATTAGTATTAGTCCTGATTATACCAATCTAAACCATTCTCAAGATCGACAACATGATCAGAGATATGAACTGAATGAATAGTTAAATTTTTAATCGTGTTGAGCGTACATCTTCTGATTTATACCTGATTTATTGATGTACGAAATCTTTCTCCTGATTTATACCTGATTTACTAATGTATGAAAGCTTCTCCAGATTTACTCTTGTAGTGCCTTGACCAATGGCATTATATACTCGGGAAAAATGGATGATTTCCCAGGGTCGGATACACATCGACCCCACCATCGACCCTGCATAGAAAAGATAGTATTTTTCACTGAATGATCGGAAAAATTTGAAAATACCATTGGTTAGTGTATCCAAATATGAGAATGAAGTATGTATTGATTGCCTCACGTGTTCTATGACTTTTCAGACACTACACCACCAGAATAGGGAATGGTTGGGCGAAGAGGGAACAGACACGGACGTAACCAAATCCCACCACCACCACCGGTAGATGAAACCAGTCATGAAATTCTTGAAGTACCAGAGAATCCAAACGTGGCACCGCCAAGAGCTAATAGTCAGGCAAATCCTACAAACTTGCCAGCCCCACCTATAGATTTAGTTACAGTCGTAATGAACTTGGCACAACAACTGCAACAAATACAACAGGTGCAAACTAATATGCAAGATGCCATAAGCGTGGTTTTTCCAGCTGCACATACGACACAGATGCCAGCAGGACAGGCGAGCACAATACCAGGGGGAAATAATGCAGTACCCCATGCACCTCAAACACCAGTCATGCAAGCTCCAGTGCAGAACCCTGAGATAGTTCAAGGTGGTTATCACTACCAACCACCTATGTATGGGGCCTATGCTCCATATCAGCTGGACCACTCTAGACTGGTCGGGCATTTTCTTAAGATGATGCCCAAAGAATTCGATGGTAAGCCAGCAGATCCTTTGTGGCCGGCACACTGGATTGACGAAATGGAAAGAAATTTTAGGATGATGACCGTAAATGAGGAGGAGAAAGTGTTGTGTGCCACATTTATGCTCAAGAGAGATGCACACCATTGGTGGAAGTCTACCAGGACATATTTATTAACCAAACATGCCCACTTGACTTGGGAACTATACAAAGACACATTCTTTGAGAAATACTTCCCTAGAAGTTTCAGAGATTTTATGGAGAGAGAGTTCCTGAGTTTATATCAGGGGTAGATGACTGTCGACACATATCAACAGCGTTATGAGGAGCTATTTTTCTTTGCACCAGTCAGTATGCAAGAGGAGGATACAAAAACCCGAAGGTTCGTCGTGGGACTTAGGGGAAGCATACGCGAACATGTTTTGGGACTGGAGAAGAAAATCTACAATGAAGCTGTACAAATTGCTCGAGTGATAGAGTCGAGCCAGAAAGAGAGCTATTTTACTCAAAATAGGGTAATAAAAAGGCCAAATGAAACTTTTTACAACGGAGGCAACACCAAGGTATTCCAACCCTTCCATACCCAGGGTTTCAATGCTGCAACCAAAACCATTTCAGTAACTCCACGGCAACCAAAGAAAAACGGTGAGGGGATCAGGTTTTTTAGCTGCAACCAAGTAGAGCATGTCTCAAGAGAGTGTACTAAGCCCAAAAAACAACTACAGCAAGGAAGAGTTTACGTTGTTTCAGCCAAGGATGCTATCGCATCGTTCTGATGTGGTCACAGGTATGACCTGAACCTGTCATTCTATGTTACATTGCATGAGCGTGTAGACTAAATTAAAACAAATCACAGGTATTGTACCTAGTAATGGCATTCTTGCCAGAGTGCTCTTTGATTATGGAGCCACTCATCCTTTTATATCTGTGTCATTTGAAAAGAAACTAAATATACCCCTTAAATCTTTAGATTACAAACTACTTATACGATAACCGATGGGAATTATGAAGACCAAGGAAGGACCCAGTATAAATGCTACCTTATGTTTCGCAGCAATAGATTCAGATTTGGAAGGAGAGTAACATATAATAGAAACTCGTGATGATCCAATTAAGCGAGAATTTATGGATGAACTTATGGGGCAATAGTTCGTCGGTTGCGCTTGGGGCATTAAAGATCATCTTTAAATTGATAGATGAAGTAAAAGTAGCAATATTGTTAGATCTGTATATAAGAACAATGCAAGAAGATTTAGAGAAAGAAAACCTAAACCTGTCTTACTTTGGATGCGGAGATGGTACTCAGATACAGAGGCAGATTCTGAATACATGAAGATAAAGACTTGGATACTATGAAGAGGATAATGATAAGAGTCCATTGTACTCATTATTCAGTACAAACTAGAGTACCAATATGTATCATGAGTATGTATCATGAGCTGAAGAGATTGTATTGGTAAAGAGGAATGATAACAAAGGTGGTGTAGTGCGTGTTCCAGTGTCTGGATTATCAGCAAGTAAAGGTTGAAAGACAAAGACCAACGTGGCTTACTACAACCACTATTGGAGCCAGTTGAAAAGTGGAACTACAGTATTATAATGAACTATGCCACCAAATTGCCACTGACTCCTAGATCAGTTGACGCAGTATGGGTGATTGTTGACCGCCTTATGAAGATATCTCATTCCATTGCAATACGACCTTGGTATGCTTTAGAGCGGCTAACTAAGCTATATGTGGATAGTATTACCAAATTGAATGGTATGCTTGAGAACCTAGTATCGGTCAGAAGCTCATGCTTTATCTTGAAGTTTTGGAAGGATCTATAGGAAACAATGGGAACAAAGTTGAAGTTTAGTACCGTATTTTACCTTAAATCGACGGACAGTCGGGGTGGACTATACAAATCCTATGAGATATGCCCCGAGTTTATGAAATTTATTTCAAGGAACTTGAGTTGAGAAGTTACCGTGAATTGAAGTTTCTATTAAGCTACCATGTAAATGTTACCTATCAAGCATGGTACGGTAGAAATGTCAAATTCCTTTATTTTGGAATAAAGTTGGTGAATGAAGAATTTTGGAAACCTAAGTCTAATGAAGAAAACTATCGAGTAGCAGAAAAGATCAAAGAAACGGGGCAGGATAGCTCAGGATTGTCAGAATAGACACCAATACCTTGGGTTAGCCATAAGTGACAAAGTGTTCTTGAAGATATCACTTATGCGTAGTTTGAAACGATTATACAAGAAGGGAAAGTCATGTTTTATATATGTGTTGGATCTTATAAACTTTGGAGAGAAGTAGAAAAGTTGCATATCAATTAGCTTTACCGCTATCCATGTCTAGTGTGCATGATGTATTTCGTGTGTCTCTATTGAAGAAGTACAGTGGAGATCCATATCAAAAGTATTGACCACAAAATCACTGGATTAAATAGGAGATTTAACTATTGAAGTGGTACCAACCTAGTTCACTAGTTGAAAGGTACAACACCTTAAAAGCTTGGTATCAATTATACGAAGATAATCTGACGAAGACAAGACGTGGAGAAGACGGCATAGAAAGAAGTAGATGCAATGCGGAAATAGAATTCCCACCTAGTGACTCCGAAGTAAATTCAAATTCTGAGGACAAAATTTATTTTAAGGATGGGGGAGTTGTAAGATCCGTATTTTTGAATTTCGAGGACGAAATTTCTTTTAAGGGTGGTGGAGTTGTAAGACCCGCATGCCACGAACCCGGCCTAACCTTATATTTTGTGTCGGGACCTGTCTACATATCATGGTCGAGCCAAGTGGACCAAATGTGTTAAGAAAAACCAAGACCCAATATGAAAATTTACTCAAAAACAGTCAAAATGAGGGTAGGGTCGCAGGTTTTAACAGGCAGGTCTGACCCTCCCATCGACCCTCACTATTGACCCTCAACCATGGGTCACAGAGGGTCTATGAGTTGTCCGACCCTCCCATCGACCCTCGGTATTCGGGAAAAACAGCACGAACCAAAAATTAGGAAACCATCCTAATTTCGATTGGAACCTTTCCTAAACTCAATGGGACTTATTTTGGGAGGTTTTGCCCTATAAATAGGAGGTCCCTAAGCCTCTTTCACTCCTTTTACAACCCTAATTGGATTGAGAGAAAGAGTAGAGAAGGAAGAGAAGAAGAGAAGGAAAACTTGAAGAAAAGGCCAAGGAAGAAGAGGAAATTCAGAGGAACTCTGAATCTCAGCAAAACTAAGGTATGGATACATTTCCCATGATTTATTTAAGACTTTAGAATGGTTTATGAAAAGGGTATGACTTAGAAGAAACCCAAATCATCCATCCATGGTTAGGTTTTCATGGAAAACTATGGAGGAGATCATTAAAACCATGTAGGTGAATCAAGTATAGTTCTAAACCATAGAACATGTATAGAATGGATTGCGGAAGTAAGCCATAGGACCCAACCATGAAAGAGAGAACGAAATCTAATATTTTTGACTCAAACCATGGAGGGTCGCACCTAGGGTCGATGGCAGATCCGACCCTAGCATCGACCCTTAGTGTTTGGGAAGTTCAGATTAGGGGGAGGGTCGCACCCAGGGTCGATCATGACTCCGACCCTACCTTTGACCCTCAGTTAACAGCATGGTTTTTAAATTCAGAATTAATTTTAATTAAATTCTATCGACTTTGTTAGGTCTTCTAGCAATATAATAACGTTATATAAGTGATTCTAAAGCTTGGAAGAGGATCTATTAACAAGCTAAGGTGAGGGAACAAGACCTAAACTAATTGGTTGATAATAAATTGTTTTTATTTCTTGAGTCCAATACCATGATTGATTTTATCCGTGTATGCTTGTAATGTGCATTCAACATGTCATCCAATATTTCTATTATTACTGTTCATGCATATTTAAATTTATTGATTATAACATGATGATGTTGTTGATGGTAGGAATAGGCATGTGAATGTTTATGTTTGGCTAGTGTACATGGTGCGGGTAGGGATGGTATCAACCGGTACTTCGATGCCGTTCTCATCGGGGTATATTGTGCCACGGTCTATTGAAGTCATGTCCACTAAGAAATGTTAGTATGCTTGATGCGAGTGGAGCATCAGGGGGAGGACGTGACATTGTGGTTCAGCCTGGTCACCAGACTCTAGCTCTATCTCTACTCAAGTCTTGTCCACTAACATTGTCGTATCGCCATTACCTTAGCGGAACTAATATGTCGTAGGGCATCAGGGGGGAACGTGGCATTGTGGTTCAGCCTGGTCACCAGACCCTAGCTCTATCTCTATGGATGTATTGAGGGATGCTGGGGTGAGGCCTTGGATACATTGTTTGACATTAGGGTTGGTTAGTTGCGAGCCCAGTTTGCAAGCCCTCGCCAACAGGGGCTTACGTATTGGTATGGGCAACCGTTAGAGCCATGCTGTTTTCATGGGGTGTTTATTGTCCATGGTGGGTATATGTGGGGCGACGGTGCCGTTTTAATTGGGCGTTTCCACACACTTGTGTATAGAGGTGCAGCAGCCACCTATCATTTCTATAGCACATTGCAAACTTTAAACCAGACCAAAGATATGAATTGATTGCATGCATATGTATTGTTGCATTGTTTTGTTTGCTCACTGAGCCGTGATGTGTGCTCACCTTTTCGAATTCGAATACTTTTAGTTGATGATGCAGGTACCACCGTTGAAGATGATATGAACGCTCCTGTGTACGGGCATGTGGTGACAATGGAAGCTGAAGACTTAGTGGATATGCATGACTCCTCATGCGAGTGCAACTCATGCGTATTTGATTAGATTTTGTTTAGATTTTATTAAAGAAATGTAATTGATATTTATATAATTATGTCTCAGTTGATTTAACAATAATTTGATATTTATTTATGGTTATCATAGTTAGATTCTCAGTTCATTTACTATAAGACTTCCGCTATTTACTTTATTACCTCTGATTAATGTGGAATGTGTTTTGGTTTATCATATGTGGGATAGCCTATTTTGAGATCCTGGTTGAACCGTTGGTTTATTGACGGTTCATCACACCATTCTGAATAGTGCGGAATTGGGGTGTGACAGCCCAAGTTAATTGGGCTTGCTTTGTTAATAGATATGTTCGAGTAGACTTCCACCAGTGGTGTGCATTGCCATTCAGCATAAATGTGGCACACAACAATTTTTCTTCCTCAATAACTGTCATCATCATAAAATTCTTTTCCATCTCGTCGTTCTAATGAGATAGCCACAAAGGATCTGCTGGTTTGCCATTATATTCTTTAGGTTTTATTTTCAAGAAGCGCTCGATCAGTCGAGAGTGGTCCAACTGATATTTAGCATAGACCCCATACATAAGTGGCTGATACTTGTAGCTGCCTTGGGCTACCTCAGGGTTTTGTACTTGAGCTTGTACAATTGGCGTTTGAGGTGCTTCAGGTACCGTGTTGCTACCCCCTGGTACTGTACTAGCTTGTCTGGATGGCATAGGTGTAGTATGTACAGCTGGAAAAACCATTCCTATAGCAGCTTGCATATTGGCTTGCACCTGTTGTATTTGCTGCAGCTGTTGTGCCAGGTTCATTACTGCTGTAGCCAAATCTATAGGTGGGGCTAGCAAGTTTGTAGGATTTTTCTGGCCATTAGCTCCTGGTGTTGCCATATTCTGATTCTCTTATCCTTCTGGATTTTCATGGCTGTCTTCCTCCATAGGTGGTGGTAGTGGAATTGGGTTACGACCTCGCCTAGTTACTCTTTGTCTAGCCATTTCCTATTCTGGTGGTGGTAGTGTCTGAAAAATCATAGAACATATGTGACAATCATTATATAAGTCATTCCCATGTCAAAATCCAATTAATCAATGTAAAATTCCAACTTTCCAAGTCATTCAGTCAAAATACTGTATTTTCCATCGTAGGGTCGCTTTATATTCGACTCCAGGGTATGCGACCTCACAAAACCTTGTTAGCTCACCGAAAGCCTAGGGTCGGTCGTAGGGTCAGTATATGTCCAACCCTAGGTCCGACCACACGATGTCTGTCAGATCACCGAGAGCCTAGGGTCGATGGTAGGGTCGGTCGTACGGTAGCACATTTTGTCGAATTCTGCAACCAAACGACCCAAAATTAGGTTTTTAAACCCGATTTTGGAGTCATTTCTTACTCTTTCTCCTTTCCTCCAACTCAACTCGCTTCCCCTGAGTTGCGACAGTATCGACCCCTAGTGTTTGGTGATTATTTCTTCCATTCATGACTTTCGTTCCTTTCCTTCCGGTATGCTCTCTACTGTTTCTCATTCTTAAGCTTACAAAACTAGGTTTTTTTCCCCATTTATATCATTTTCTTCTAATTAAAATTTTTTTAACCGTAAAAATTTGATTTTTATTGGGGGCTTTTGCTATTGGCCACCCAATGGAAGAAAGCCCTCAAGAAAATTTGAGTTTCATCGGTTCCTTTTTGAGAAACTTAAAATTTTCCTCTTTTGACCTAATTTTTGGGATTTTTCCAATTTGTTGAAATTTCTTCAAATTTGATCTTCCTAGTTTAAATTTCCAACTGTAGGAGCTTTGCAGGATGGTTTGGAACATATGTAAGTCCTCCTGCCCAGCTGTTTGGGTGAAGAGTGAGGCTTTTGGCCAAATCATGTCGTTATAATGCAAAAATTTTGAGTTTTTCACCATATCTAATATCTTGTTTATTTTTCTGTGTCTTTGCAGATAGCATGGCTCGTACTAAGGTTCCCAGAGCTCATGTTCCCATTCGTTTCCTTTGTAATGAGGTAGAGGCTCAGTATGCTCATTATGAGCATAAGAATGTGGAAGGGGGTCACTGTGTAAACTTGGCTAGTCTGGCCTTGTTTAACGTAGAGGGTGCCTTCGGTGACATGGATTGGCTTCTTGTGATCACATATGAGGCTTGTACCTGTCCTACTTTGGTGAAACACTTCTATTGCAACCTCCAGGTAGTGGGTAATCGCAATGATACAGACATGGGTAGGGAGTTCAAGATCAACAGCTATGTGAAAGGGGTGGAAGTTTCCTTCAACTGCAAGGAGTTGGCTGATCTCCTGGGCATATCAATCGACGGCCCCTTGGTGTACTGTGCTCCTAAGGAACCCCAGTTCCAATCCTTGATGATGCATGCTGGGATTGATAGCCAGCTTCTTAGAGGTGATCGCTAGGAGATGAAGGCAATCAACCTACGACCAGAGCCTCGGGTGTACTGCAAGATCATTCAGCACAACCTGATTCCTCAGAGTGGGCATTATGATAGGATTTCTCAGTTGACCCAGTATGTCTTGTACTGCATTTGCACTAGGCAGTCAATCTGGCTTCCATACATTATCATCCGAATGTTGATCCTTGCTACGACACATGGTCAATTAGGCAACCAGACCTATGGACGTTTGATCACTACTCTGCTCACACGCCTACAGGTCAACTTATTGGATGAGAGGATTCATGTGGATACTTTCTCTTCTGACCTAGACTGGGAGGCCATCTGCATGATGGGGATGCGAGATGCGCAGGTCAGTGACAATGAGAGGAACGCTCTGGTGCGTCCCCGTACACGGGTAGAGATAGCAGACGCTAAGGTGGCAGCAGCAGCAGGGGTCCATGGGGGTGATGCTGAGGATGATGACCGTATGTTCATCGATGTAGATGCCATACCTCATTCATCGCCTCCGCATGCCACTAGAGCTGGCCCATCTCGAGTTCCTTTACATGTAGCTGGTCCTTCGCACCCACCATCTAATGATGGGATGGGGCTGCTGCATGAGATTAGAGAGGCTCAGCGCGTGACTGATTGGAGAGTAGGAGAGTTTCTAGATGCCCAGCGCGTGTCTGATAAGGGAATGGCCAACTTGACAGCTAGTCCAGGTGACTCATACTCAGGTAGCCTGGCTGACTATAGTGTATGCTAAGGATTACGATAGAGATCATGAGGCACCTCCTTCTCCAGCACCTCCAGCTCCATAATGCACATTTTCTTTTTGCTTTTTCCTGTACTACAGAGTAACTATCCGGATTGTGGACCATACTCTGATTTGGATATGTACATACGTTGCTTTTTATTCGATGTGTATATGAAACTTGTTTCTCATCTTAATAGTACATTATTCTCTTTTTTAATTTTGTCTCATACAACACAGGTGCTTATAGTGTATTATTATTACGGCTTTTAAATTTTATCCTAACTCAGTTCACGAACTTTTTTGAAAGTATACTGGTTTTAATAGACAGGGCCTGAGAGCTCTGATACCAAGTTTTCACACCCCAATTCTGTACCAACCAGAATGGTGTGATGAACAGTCAATAAATCAACGGTTCAACCAGGATCTCGAATAGGCTGTGTCCATTTGCTTAAACCATTCACAGCCACAACCATAATCAGAGTAAAATAAATAATAGTGAAAGGCTTTAATACTAATGAACTGAGAGTTTAACAGTGGTAACATAAATAAATTATCCAATTATCTTCAAATGACTAAGATATAAAATAAAATAAGTTAATCAATTACATCTTCTGAATAATTCAAATATAAATCTAATCGAAGATGCATGAGTTGCACTCGCATGATGAATCATACGACTCCATCATAACTTTTGCATCCATCGTCGCGGCATATCCGTACATCGGAGCATTCATATAGTCCTCTACAGTAGTACTTGCATCATCAACTAAAAATATTCTAAATCGAAAGGGTGATCACATATCACGGCTCAGTGAGCAAACAAAACAATGCAACAAACATATGCATGCATTCAATTCATATCTTTGGTCTGGTTCATAAGTTTGCAATGTACAATAGAAAGGATAGGTGGCTGTCGTACCTCTATACACCAGTGTGTGAAGCTGTCCAATAGATCAAACACCATTGCTGTCCCACATGTACCCACCATGGAATAGGGATAGAGCTAATGTGCTTAGGACCGCACCGCATCACACTTGCCCTGATGCCCTACCCATACCAACACATAAGCCCCTAGTAGCGAGGGCTTGCAAACAGGGCTCGCAACTAACCAATCCTAATGTCAAACAATGTATCCAAGTCCTCACCCCAGCATCCCTCATTACGTCCATAGAGATAGAGCTAAGGCCCCCACGACAGAGTCAGAGACTATACGGTTCGAGACCACCTCCCCTGATGCTCTACGACGTAATAGTTTGATTAAAGTAATAGCGATACGACGATGTCAGTGGACAAGACTTGAGTAGAGATAGAGCTAGAGTCTGGTGACCAGGATGAACCACAGTGTCACGTCCTCTACCTAATGCTCCACTTGTATCAAGTACACTAACCACACACATACATTCATGCCTATTCCTAGCATCATCATCATCATCATGTTATAAATAAATGAAATTAAATATGCATGAACATTAATAACAAGAATATTGGATGACATGTGAAATGCATAATACATGCATACAAGCATAGAATCGTTCATGGCATTGGACTCAATAAACAAAAAAAGTTTATTATTAGCCAATTAGTTTAGGTCTTGTTCCCTCACCTTTGATTGAACGTAGATCCTTGTCCAAGCTTTATGAATCACTTTTAAATCACTGAAAAACCTAATCAAGTTGATAAATTTTAATTAGAATTAATTCCCTTAAGTTTAGACTAACAGAAGCTGAGGAGTCGTTGGTGGGGTAGCACCTGGGGTCTCAGTTTCTACGACCACAGGGTATAGGGTCGCAGGTGGGGTCAGACATACTTCCCCCCATTCGACCCCCCCCCCCCCAAACCTCCCAGGGGGAGGAGACGAAGAAGTTTTTTTGTTTTGGGGGGTGTTTTTTTTCCCCTCCCCCCCCCCGCGGGGGGGGGGGCGTTTTCTTTCTTTTTTTTTTTCTTTCCTTTTTTTTTTTTTTTTTTTTTTTTTCTTCTTTTTCCTTTCTTTTTTTTTTTTTTTTTAAAAAATAAAAATTTAAAAAAATTAAATTTTTTAAAAATTTTTTTTCCTTTATTTTTTTAAAAAATAAAAATAAATTAATTATTTTTTTTTTTTTTTTAATTTTTTTTTTTTTAAATAAAAATAAATTATTTAATTTTTTTAATTAATTTAGTTTATTTTTTTTTTTTTTTTTTTTTTTTTTTTTTTTTTTTTTTTTTTTTTTTTTTTTTTTTTTTTTTTTTTTTTTTTTTTTTTTTTTTTTTTTTTTTTTTTTTTTTTTTTTTTTTTTTTTTTTATATTTTAAAAAAGAATTTAAAAAATATAAAAAATTAAAAAAAAAAAAAAAAAATTAAAAAAAAAAAAAAAATAAAAAAAAATTAAATTTAATAAATTTTTTTTTTATTTATTTATATTTTGGGGTTTTTTTAAATTTGGGTGGTTGGGTGGGTGAGGGTTCAAAATTTTATAAAAAAATTAAAAATTAAAACCTTAAAAAAAGGGATAAATTTTTTTTTTTATTGGGGTTTATTTTTATTTTTTTTTTTTTTTAAATAAAAAAAAAAATTTTTTTTTTTTTTTTTTTATATAAATTTTTTATTTATATTTTTTTTTAAATTTTAGTCAAATTGGTAAAAAAAGATAAAAAGGGAGGGAAAAAAAGGCGAAGGAAGCATCCGAGTAGTAAACAGAAGCATAGGTGGAAGCAATGGTTGATGTTCATGAACCACAAGCAGCCGTTAAAGCAGTCGAAGGAGCGAAAGCAGAGGCAAGGACCGGCAGAAGCAGATCCAGTTGTTTCATATCCTTCGGCCCCTACCTCTATATTGGAAAATCCAGTAGCAACTTATCCAGTAGTAGCAGCCACTTTAAATACCATTAATCCAACTGCAGCACCTGTTGAAAACGCAGCAGAAGAGCTAGCTTCAGATGACCCAGGCAAAGTTACAGGCTCCGAAGGAGAGACGGATTCTGATGATCAAGAGAGAGATTATGATTTGGATTATAGAGATGAAGATTATTGAGTTGAAGATTCCGACCTTCGTGATTGTGATGCATTTACTGATGATCGTGATCCTACAGGTGTTCCAGATGCTCCGGTGGTTCCGGGGGGGGTTTTTTTTTTTTTTAGGGGTCTTCCGGGAAAAAAAGAAAAAAAAAAAAAAGAAGAAGGGGGGGGGGGAAAGGAAAAAAAAAAAAAAAAAAAAGAAAAAATATTTTATTTTAGGGGGGGGGGTTGGGGGTGGGGGGGGGGGGGGGGGGGGGGGGTGGGTGGGAGTGGGGTTTTTTTTTTTGTCCAGTTCCAGCTTCGGCTTCCGTAGCTGCTGTTCCAGTTCTTGCCTCGCCTCTATAGTTGCTGTTCCAGCCTTGTTGGTCCTTACAGCTTATTTTCAGCAGTCTCTGTTAGTGCTTTTTCTCTAGATTTTTCACCTTTTTTTGCTCTTCCTTCAGATTCTTGGTTGGAGTAAGTGAAGGGTAGCGGCATCATCCTCGGCCTAAGGAAGCAGCACTGAAAAGCCTGAATTTCGTGGTCGAGAGCCAGCCCTTCAAAACAAAACCTTTTCTTCTTTGTGCAGTAGACTATTCAGAATGAAATGCAGTAGATACAGTTCCTGCTTAAGCCATTGATCCTCAACCACCAGCATCCGAGCTAGTTGTTGATCTCGTTGCTTGAGTTGCTCGGGATTTCTGTCTATGAGCGAGCGACGTGTAGCATGCTGGGAGACGGGGGGTGGGTGGGCATAGGGATGGATGGGCAATACGAGACATAATGATGCAGGTCGAATCGGCAGGATGGGTGGGTGAATCGCATCGATTGCATCAACGACATGATGATCGTAGTTCGAGGTGATGCTCGGCATTGGCATCGTTTAATGTGATTTGCTTCTTCCTTCGATGCTGCTTTTGCCCTTGCCACTATAGAGGTAGGGGCCCTTAGGGAGCGCTGCCTTTGCCCTTGCTTTAGCCGCCTTAGCCTCTTCCTCTGCCTTTGTTTCCTACCACGCCATGCCGCGGGTGCTTCTGCGGCTGGGTCTTGCTCTCGATCAACTGAGTAAACTGCTGCTCCTCCAACTTGCTTTCGTGATAGCCCGCCTTACAACAAAGGGCTCGGAATTACGCACGGCAACTCCCCTACTATTTATAGGCCGCGACTTTCCCTTCCAGCAGATCTAGCCCGGTCAGCCGTCCAGCTAATACCCAAGTAAATGAGTGCAAGCACGGTTCTGTACCTGGTTTTGTTGCAACTGAAGGATATGAAACTATGGGATTCTCCTTAGCTTCCACTATGGATGCTTCTGAAATGGCTGCTTCAACTAACAAATCAGAATCCAGGGGTTCTAGGTTCTTCGACAAGATAAACTGCTAGGTAAACTGATGCAACTGCTACCTTCGCTGGCGACGCTTATTATTCATGGTTAGGGTGCCTCTAGCCGGCTATCTTTCTCGAACTGAAAAGTATGTAGCGAGAAGGTCGATCCACTATAGAAGGATTCACTAAAGAAGGGTATGGCCGCGCATGGGTAATATAAGGTAGGTATGGCCTTAGGATTATACGTGGGTTGTTTTTAAGCACATCAGTGCTTGAGGGTTCAACGGAATTTCCAAGTCTTCCGTCGTTCTCCCATAAGTCCTTCCAACGTAGGTTTATTAGGTTATCCCTTAGCCTAGCTCTAGCTAGTAGGTGCTCCCCTAGTAGTATCTCATAAACATAGGCTGCTGAATCGACATAAAATAAAGAGTCCACTTCTGCTGCATCAACGGCTTCATCGAAAGGCCCCCTGCTACTGGATTGGATCCCGCATCAAGGATTTTTTAACCTGTTCATGCTGAAACCTATTCCCGTACGTATCTCCTTCACCGGCTAGGGTCCCTCAATCAATCGATTGTTGAAACAATTTCATTGCCTTTCTTAAAGAAGAAATAGACAAGCATAAAAAAGAAGACGGAATACCCACTCTTTTGAATTTCATTGCCTAAGAGAAAAACATATCTAGCTCTATATTGTTGCTGCAAAAATGAAAAAGGATGTATCCGCCTTTTTCCAAAATATGGTATATAAGAGATCTCGAGCATTCAAAAACCTAAGAAAGCAACAAGGAAAGCGCATCCCCACTAAGAAGGAGGCAGCTACCCTCATTATTCCCAAATTAGACATTTTTTTTTAATATAAACAGAACATCAATGAAAAAATAAGATATTTTGTGAATAAAGAAGTACAACCTAAGGTAGCTTGCTTACTCTTTTCTTCCACGTGAACCACCACCCAATTTTATTACTGTCCAGCTCTCTCTAAAAAAGAAGATAGGAAATTATTTATTTAAATAATGAGAGAGAGAGAAGAAAAGCAACGGTAAAGATAATAGAAGTAGTTAGCCTAGTTCCCTATCCCATTTCTTAAAAACGAAATAAGCACGATTTCCAGTCTGAGTAAGGAGCTAAAGTAGGGCTCCGCACCGGGGGCCCAACTCTCATCAAGTTAGAAATAAAAAAAAATAGTAGTCCACCTGAGCTCGACCAACGGGAGAGGAAAGATTTGTCAACCGGGGCATTCCGGGTTTGTGTACTTATTCAATTTCGTGATTTGTGGCTTAGCGCAACAAAAAAATAATAAAATACAAGTAAGAAAATGAAAACTTTTTTTTACTTGCCTTACAGACGAGTACGGGAAATACAAAAGCAAATAAATGACAAAGGAATTGCGTATATAATCGGGCGAGTAAGTGTGCTTAGATCAATTATAAAATACACGAATAAGAAGTCCGCACCCAACAAGCAACGCCTTACTCACATAGGGGCGCGCAAGCGCCCAGCAAGAAAGCCCTAATAAGGCGTGCTAACGCGCAACGGTGGTCGTAGATCAGCTAGCTCATCCGTTGCTTGGTTGCATGGGGTTTCACGCTGGCCTAATGAAAGTCAGTCTTTTAGTAAGCGTATATAAGCAGCTGTTTAGTTATTAAGCAATTCTTTAGTGGCCGCACCGAAAGGGTAACCCCTGCGGTTACAGTATAGGCGGTGGAGGTTGGTTGAAGATGATATTACGCGGCGTTCAGAACCAGCCTTGAAGTGAATGAATTAGAAAGAACGAAGAAGTAAGGAAATGAGACGACTCTTTCTTGAACTATTTCATAAACAGATCTTCCCCTCCACACCAATCACGAGTTTTTATTCATTCCTCTCGTATATCGTCGTAACGCCCTTAATGATCGGTTTTGAAAAAGACTTTTCATGTCATTCCCATTTAGGTCCGATTCGGATCCCTCCGTTGTTTCCTTTTCCTCCCGAACCTTTTCCTCGAAATGAGAAAGAAGATGGTACACTCGAATTGTATTATTTAAGTGCTTATTGCTTGCCAAAGATCCTACTTCTACAATTGGTAGGTCACCGGGTTATTCAAATAAGTCGTGTTTTCTGTGGTTTTCCCATGTTACAACTTCCGTACCAATTCGATCGATCCGGAATGGATCGGTTAAACATTCCATTAGGGAGCCCGGTCTTGACTCTTCTGTGTGGTATTCATTCTCGTTCGGCTCTTGGAATCACATCCAGCAGTGGTTGGAACAGCTCGCAAAATCCAACCACTTCACCTACTTCATTGCCCCCAACCGTTTCCCGTACCTCTATTGAAACAGAATGGTTTCATGTTCCTTCATCGATTGGTTATTCCTCTCCGTTCGTATCTCCTTCTCCAATTTCGGTCTCGATTAGTTCACAAGATTGAATGGCCAAGTCCTAAACGGCCTCGATTCGATTGTTTTCCAAGAATGTTGAGCCGGGTATGTAAGCCATGTATCTGGGAGGAACTTCAAAGAAGGGCTTTCGGTTTTTTGCACCCTGTTTTGGTCTTGCAGCTAAGAATTTATATAAATTCTTAAAAATACAACCTCTTCTTGTTTGAATAATTTGACGTTGAACCCAGCGAAGCGATGAAACAAGCAACGGCCCCATTAGCCATTAGTAGTAAGTATAGATGCCCCTACTCGAGTAAGGCGCGCGCCAGAACTGAACAAGCAACGGCTAGCGCGCCCTGTAGTTTTCTCGCTTGTTGAGTAAGGCTTTTCTTTGTGATCGTAGACCACCCTTTTCTTTTCAGGAGTGCGCTAGCGAGCTGGGGCTCTTGATCCCGTTGGTTGAGCGAGCGAGTATTCCTCCTCAGAGCGATCCCCTATTGCTCATTTAGACCTATCACCCGCCTCAGCAGGGATGATAGACTACCCCACCCCAACCACTCTGATGGATGCCTTACCCGATTCGGATTGAGGGACCGGCGTTCTTCTCCAACCTTATTCATTCTATAGGGCGAGTGACTTCGCGCCTCTCCCGCTGCTTCATTCTCTCCCGAAAATTCTCAATTCCGTCGATATAGAGGCTATAGCCCACCTTTTCCGAGTCAAGTGTTTGGGCCGATCCCACTGATAAAACAAATAAAGGAGGGGCTTTCTTTATGTGGTGGACTCCGCCGGCTTCCACCCGTGGATCTGCCGGCAAAGAGATCTCGATCCCAGGAGTACTCCTATCTTTCCCTAACCTGGCTGATGGAAAGATGCTTGGTTCAGTCGTTTCTATGCCCCTTTGTCCAGAGGGAGGGATCTATTCCCGAATGGCTGACTCACCGATAAAGCTGGCAGGGGAGCGAGGAAACAAACATAAATGAATATTTAAGCAAGCATATTTTTTTTGCGATCCCCTCACCTATAAAGCACGAGTCAATCCCCTTATGCCGGGTAAGAAGGATTTGGAGATGTCGACCGATACTATTTAGTGGGTCGTTGGCCCCCTTCCACAACCCCTTCTGTTGGTGAAGGCAGTGCATATAGTCGTATAGGAACTCTCTGCATTCAATGATCGAACCCGCAACCCAAGGGAAGGTGCCCCCAGGATCGGAAACTGATGTGCTATCCTTCGAAACCCGAACAACTCCTTCGCCTAGACCAAAATACTACATGCCTAGACCACGCCCATCGAGAAGAGAATGTGGAGAAAGAGATCTCGGATCTATTAGTGATTGGGCCACCCCTCCTGGCAAAGAAAGAAAGGCAAGTTCAGAAACAACTAGCAATCCAATCAAGCCTTTAGACTAGTAGGGGAAACGTCTTCCTCTTGCAGTATTTTTTTGGTCTCCCAGTGAAGCAAAAGACAGATCCCCTTTATCCTTAACAGGATAAAGTGGCTCGTAAGATGCCCAACACTGCTATCACCGCTTCTGCTTTCCACTAAATAAAAGGCAGCAGGAAAGCCTTTCACATGAACTTGCCTGTGAATTCCTCCTCAGATCCATTGTGGTACCCCTTGCCGTTAAGTTCTGGTGCTTCCAATCATGTCACAGACAAGCCTGAAAACCTGCTAGGTATGATTCCGTACAGAGGTAACTGCATGGTATACACAGGCGCCTCCGGCGCCCTCTCCCAATCTCCCATATAGGAACTGCATCAATTTCTACCACGCTTGGAAAACTTTCAGTTCCCGGTTCCAAAAGTCAAGAACTTCTGCCTTACGTAAAGTTGCCAGAGCTTACGGGATAGAGTAGATAACCATGATTTCAAATGCAAGAATTTACCCGTTGTGAAGGCGCCCGGTAGGGCGGGCAGAATGATAGCGTCAGGGAAGAAGCATGGGGAGCGATTACAACCAGGAGGTGGGCTTGGAGGATGACAAAGTTTTTGCATTAGTAGCAGCAGCTAAAGCCAGAAAAAAGGAAAGAAAGTGTCGGCATTCTTGTGGCACCACAGATTTTGACATGCAAATTGATCTACGGGTGCTGATCAACTCTTGCCTTTTTAGATGAAAAATCTCATTTTTTAAGGAATTATTGCGTCAGCTAGCTGCCAACAAGGCAAACATGTTGAACAGTCCTTCATGGAACATAATAATAAAGAAAGAATATTTCCTCTTGATTTGATCCATTCCGATGTTTGGGGTCCAGCCCCTGTCAAGTCTCTCTCTGGGTACAGCTATTATGTCACCTTCATAGATGATTATTCTCGGTGTACCAGGTATGCTACGGCACAAATCTAAAGCTTTTGATCGGTTTAAGGCGCTGTAAGCGCGGCAGAAAAGAAGTTTGAATGTAAGATCAAGGTCTTCAGATCTGATTCAGGAGGTGAATATGTCTCTACTGAGTTTCAGAGGTTTCTCTCATCTAATGAGATTATACATTAACGATACTGTGCTTACACACCGCAACAAAATGGAGTAGCAGAAAGGAAAAGAAAAAGAGGCACCTATTGCTGCTCTAGCCAAATGCTTCAAATGCATGTACCTAAGTACTTATGGGCTGAAGCCAGCAGCAGCATATGTCATCAACAGAACTCCATCCGATGCCTACTACCTATCATAAAGGCAAGATTCCATGGGAGATTTTTCATGGGGGTGCAAGTGCTTTGTGTCCAGACTCACTCCGAGATCAATTATCCCCCAAGGCGCACTGTTCTGTTCATATAGCATTTTGCATTTTCCTCGGGTATTCCCCGGCGATGCTTTGATCCTCGTACGAAGAAGCTTCATATCTCTCGGCATGTTACATTCGTGGAGGATGAGTCTCTGTATTCTGATGATCCTCCTCATGCACTGCCTAATCTCAGTACAGATGTGAGACTCTCTTCTTCCCTCGGTAGTGCCCCTGGGGAGACCTCTTCTTTGTCAGTGGCACCACAGAGTGGTGATGATAGTGATGACTTGGGCTACTCCGACCATTTGTTTGGGAAGTGATACACTCAGAAAAGTGAGTTGGTTCGTGCAGCACCAGATGAACTTGACCAACCATCACTAGCTGCCAGCCTTCCTTCTCCGTCAGCGAGTTCTGGTAAGACCATCGAGGCTCCATCTATTTCTTTTCCATCAACAATTATTGTTCGTAGGTCAGCTCTGATCTATGGAAATTCGCCCTTCGGGTCATGCAGGAAAGAAAGCATTCCTTACCCTTTCAGGGCCTCTTCCAGAGCCTTTTTATCTCCACTAATTGGTAGGTATGAAACCAGAAATCACAACTGAAACAGCAGCCTCAACTGAAACCGAAACTGATCTAACATTGAAATTGCACCTGAAGCCGAAAGCAAGAAATCGACATCTAAATAGACATCTATGGAATCTGACCCGACAACCAGCGAGCGGCCAAAGCCAATAAGTCGAGCCAACTGTTGGAAAAAGAAAGTTTTTCAAGTCTGCTTCAAAGCCCGATTTTCAATCTTCAAAGTCTGATTTTTAGTCTTCAAAGTCCGATTTTTTATGTTAAAAAAAATCTTCAAATTCACTTTTTAAATCCGCTTCAAAGTAAGCAGCTTCTAAGTCATCTAAGTCTATAACGCTAGCCCTTCTGTTGGTCTATAATGTTTCTCCTAATCTCGTCTTTTCGGGTAAGTCAGTTGTAAATAGGAGGTCTTATTTCATAACCTTCGCAACCAAAGAATCGAACCAGAAACGAAGGCTGTAAAGGTGACGTAGTCCTAGTCTTTCCCGGCTTTGGAATTAGAGTAACCTTGTTTGTTTTACGAGCTAGCTTATCGACGAATAAAATGAGCTCTCAGCGCTCTTTAACACCATGGATAGGATTTAGGTACCTTTCTTCGAGTGGATTAGAAGCAGTTATCTCACGTTTTAACGAGCTTAACGCGGGTTTAGTCATCATTCTCATAGGAGTGGGCAGTTTCGGGTGTTGTGACGCTTTCTGTGGTGGTTCCCAATACGAACGAGTAGCTTCTAGCCCTCTCCTGTTCCTTCCCAATATGCCTATTTTTATTATGCCGATTGAAGTGACTATTGACTTTGCTTCTTATTCATACTATGAGACGAGACGAGCTACTCCATTGGCTTATCTAAAGTCTTAACTAAACCATTCTGTGAACTAATAAACTTATGTACCGGAAAGGATGTTGGTCCTAACAATCCAAACCAGTACTTACAACAACAACAAGGTTGGGGGGGGGGCCCCCCCCCGGGGGGGGGGGGGGGGGGGGGGGGGGGGGGGGGGGGGGGGGGGGGGGTTTTTGTTTTTTTTGACATTAAAAAAAAAAAAAAAAAAAAGGGGAGAGGTTTGGCCTTAAAAAAAAAAAAAAAGGTAGAAATTGAATGGGGGGTCTTTTTGATTTTTTTGGTTTGGAGAAAGGGGGGAGAGGGGGGGGGTGGGGTTTTTTTTTTTTTTTATTTTTTGGGGGGGTGGGTGTTTGTTTCCGATAAAGATTGGTGGATGTGGGGGATGAGGGTGGAAACTTTTCTCCCCCTCCCCCCCCCCCTTCCCGCTCGATAAGAATTGAAAGAAATAAAAAAAAATAAAAATTAATTTAATTTATTGTTTTATGAGAATATATTATTTTGAATGGGTTGTTTTTTTTTTTTTTTTTTTTTATTTTTTTTATTTAATTATTAATGTGGAAAGGGGGGGGGGGGGAAGGGGGGGAGGGGGAAAATAAGGGGGAAAAAAGGGGGGCTCCTCTACTAAAGATAGAGCGTTAGCGCCCAAGCAAATCTATACAGTTTTGTGACTCCAGCTAGCTAAAGAAAAGGCAAAAAACTCGAATATTTGATAAGCCGAGTACAGTCAAGAGAAAGACACCCCAAAGTGTTCAAGGAGGTCGGGCGAAGGGTTTGTAGACCGTGCAATGCCGTGGGGTAGACAGAAATTAGAAATAAGGAAAGTCAGGAATGACACTCTTTTCTATAGCCAGGGGTGAGGTGAAAGAAGAGTACTTTTCCAATGGAGACACCGGCAGAGAATCCATATGGTACCCCTAGGAGTCGAGGCACCATAGCAGAGTTTGGTAAAAACGATCCACGCGTGGCTCATCTTCTCTAGAGAATGCCCTACCATCACCAAGATCTACTACTCTATTTAATTAAAAATCCAACTTTACCACTCCGTAGGCCCCAGGGCAAAGGAGCACTCATAATTAAGAATTTGAATTGCTTGGAAATGGTATTGAATTACTTTGCTTCACATTAATAACTTCTCTACCCTACCGACTTCGGATTGACGACTAGTCATGATTGTAGCCAATGTACCGGCGCAACAAAGACCATGGATCTTTCCTCGCTTGCTTCGGAATGAAGCAAGGAACTCACCCTTTGACAACCCCCTTCAATTGGAGGGAATTGACACTGATCTATAATGATGTGTATGTTCTTTAACAAAGACTTCCCTTTGTTGATATTTCCAAGGAAAGTTTTGGGTCCCTGGCGCAAAGGCCAACCTCTTCTTTGTGACAAATATAGGT